>JACEFZ010008122.1:350000-450000 GCA_014155875.1 Cepaea nemoralis
AAGGGATATGCAACATTACAAAAAAAATTCAAGGTTAATTGACTCAGTGCCAAAAGATAATGTATCGCCAAATATGACCTCACATTTGGACAGAAGGATGATATATCGCCATACTTGGGTCATTGTGTTATTTGTTTTGGTTCGTATATATTCAACAATTTCAATGCTCAGGGAATGGAAATTTCCATTATAATACTTGTTCATTTGATTGTGTACATTGTCTGGTCCAATCCAACTTTTTGTTTGGCATGGAATCAGTTTTTAAAATAAAACATGATATTACTTTAACTTATTCTGAACCAAGAAACTCAGCCTAGGCCAGTTGCCAATCAAAACTTAGGGCTTGATCTGCCCGGCCTGACATTTAATCATTAGGTTGCATTTCCCCGCACCAGGATAAGGCGTGCATATTCCCAATTGCGCTCCTCCAGACAATGTGGGTGTCGGGTTTGGTGAGAGCCGCCTAACTCTCGACGCTAACATAAAGCACATAATACCGACTACTGTCAAACGGTAGATGAGCATTATCTGATTCAGATTCTCTCTCTCTCTCCCTCTCTCTCTCTCTCTCCACACATACAGACGAGAGAGAGAGAGAGAGAGAGAGAGAGAGAGAGAGAGAGAGAGAGAGAGAGAGAGAGAGAGAGAGAGAGAGAGAGAGAGAGAGAGAGAGAGAGAGAGAGAGAGTATATATGCAGTGCAAAAGACTTAAGGCGATCTCGGATATTGCGAATTTCCGTTGTGAAGAACAATACTGTATTTTACGCTGTAAATGCATTACTGCATGCTTGAACTCTTATAAGAGGAATTTCTGAAAATAAGAACTAGTCCTTCACTTATATACATTTGAATGAAAGTAAACTGAGAAACATTACAATTTATTGTTTAATAACGAACCTAACTGGACCAAAGCAAAGTACTATTTGATCAGTCTTCATTAGCAACTGTAGCGGACGATATGCGCTCATAGAACCTGTCAGAAATGGAGTTTCCCCAGGATTCTATACAATGCGAGCAACCCAAGCTTGTCACACATTGGACACTGTAGTGGATTCAAATTCCTGGCGATATCAATCCAAGTGAACAAACTCGTGACAAATGTCTCTTTTAGGCTGATTAAAGTCCCTGTATACACAGGTACACAGCTGGAAATAGCTCGTAAGAAAGTAAAAGTAGCTAGTCTTGGTATCCCTAATGAGTGGGGAGGAGGACGTTAGATGCCTAGATTTACATATATTAAAGAACTACTAGTATGATAATATGATTTGATGGGTTGGGAGTATGATAACAGTGAACAGGTCTGAGAGAACAATGACCTTCAAATAACTAGATAATCTTGTAACATGATGGCCGTATGAAATGATGTAAACAATAATGTGATTTTACACGAACATAACATATACGTAATTTAAAATGTTACTTGAACAACAAGATGATAGACCTCAGTGTGAGGTTTCGCCTTGAGGCAATAGAGAACATTTTCTTTGCGAAATGCAATGTTTCCACAGGTCGGCTCCTCGTCTGCAAAATCGGAAGGCTGTAAACCAGTGCTCAGTTGAGAGCTGATTCTCCAGTAGAGGGTCTGATTGTGAATTTCTAAGTCATAGCTATTTACAGACTGGGTATATCGTCTTATTACTGCATTTCCGTGTTGTATTGCCCATCTGGTTATCTGATACTGATATGCCACTCTCTGACAACTAACTTACTCGCTACCCGCAAGAGTTCACAGAATCAATAGGCAAGGTTGCCAAGCTGATAAACGGTCGCCGCCCTCTTTCTATTATTCAGTGTGGTAAATTGACATTTTATTTTTGTGGTTGTTTCGGGATTTGAGGTTTAAAGATTGAGCACAACCCACCACTGGCAACGCTGATCGTATTCCAACACGAACCTAAAGCCTTGTCCATGTCAGATTGGAAGCACTAGACTCGAGTTTCGTTCTCGTTTGAGCTCATCAGTAGTGCATATCCATGACTGGACCAGGGATCGAACTCCGGATCACTGGCGTGTGAGGCGGGTGTGCAATCACTGACCACGCGACTCACGCTGGACGCGACCAATTATCATACTAGAATGTCATAACGATATCGATTGTAGTCTGTAGCTCGGAATTTGCACCATCGCCGCGAATGACATCCGTCAATCGATGTGGCCCCGAATGATCAGGTCTTCTCGATCTGACAAGGCGCAGCAGGCGCCTAAAGTCCAGCGAGCAATAAATTGATTTATTTGACTGTTTCAGGATTTGAGGTTTAAAGAAAAGAAAGGTTTAAAAAAAAAAAAATTAACATTTCACGCCTCTCCCGGACCAATCCCATTTATTACATTTGTTACTTTAATTCCATCTAAGTGAAAAGTGTATTACTTTAACTTTCCACGCACCCTCCCCCAGCTAGTCTTTATATTGTCTCTTATAACAACTCACCTAGTCATAGTTACCAGTTTAACTCCCGCCCTAGACAGCCTGCATTATAACTTTAGCTCCTTCTGCTCCAGATAATTTGTATTGTAACCTATTCTATCCCGGCTGCTTCTTGATTCCCCCCCCCCCCCCCCCCCCCACCCCCGCCACCCTCCGCAGATATTAAATAAAAATATAAATAAATACGTAAATAAACAAGTCCAGTAGCAGCAATCTCCCGCGCGTATGTTAGGATTATCACAATCTGCCGCGCGTGTGTGAGATGTTAGGATGGTACTTCAATTTTAATTCACCGCAAACAAAGGGAATTCCAGGGCACACGTCATATCCTGGAGTCCCCTTATTCGCGCTGTATCTCGGTGTGCATGACCTTGACCGGAATAACGTTGTCGGTGTGCAGGAAATGGTTTAGTTATGTGTGTGAGTTGACCTGAATATTTCAGTGGTTGTATACTCTTGTGCACACTTATGGGCTGTTATTGTGTGCTAATTTGTGACCCTGAAAAGGGCCCGTTCCGTTATGGCATTCTTCTAGTTAGGGTTAGGGTTATGACTGCAGAAAGCCAAGTAAAAATGTACTACACACACTGTGTTACCGTTCGTCGCTCCTTTTTCGCGCCATGACACGCATTGAAAAAAAGGTTTGTCAGCAATGAGAGTCATGGCGACTGCCAATATCGAGCAAAGACTGCTAATACTTCTGTTCCAAGGACTTGTACTTTCACGCATCGAGTATGCCCTGGCCATCCTCACTGTCAGCCCTACACAGATTGGAAGACTCGAAAAGGTACAAAACGAAGCCATGCGTATCATTTTTGGCTGCACGAGATACACCAGCTGTGTAGTAATGAGATACCTCCTTGACTTCCCGACAATGGAACACAGGATCAAGATCTGGAGAGCTCGTGCGTACTTAAAAATAAGTGCAGATGAGCAGCACCCTCTGCATGACGCTATATTCAGAGAAAAGGGTGACAGGCTAAAGAGGGGCAAATCATGGATGGGTCGGGCGGAAGATGTCGTCAGACAGGTCTGCAGTCTTACCAGTATCAACCCCGGCAAGGAATGGGTGCCGGTGTCTCCAGCCTTTAAGTGCACGTTCTCCTGCATTATCACACTCGACAGACGGTGCAGAGAGCAGAAGCCTGCCGCTGTCAATGCAGAGGTTAACGCGCTCATCTATGAACACTCAGATAGCCCCGAAGTGCTCATCTATACAGATGGATCTGTTGTAAAGCAGCAGAGAAGTGCGTGGGCATTTACAGCCCGTTCAGCGGGCCGAACTGTTCAAGAATCCAGTGGTGCCCACTCTATGACCACGAGCAGCATGACGATGGAGGTGATGGCAGTTACACAGGCTTTCATATGGCTGGAATCACAGCATTATACCAACGTGTGTGTACTAAGTGATTCAATGAGCATGATTCAGAAGGTCGAAGCTGGATCTGTACGTAGACAGTGGACTGAATCGCTGCAGAAGTCTGTTGTCCGTAAAGTCATCTTCATCTTCGTCCCGGGACATGCGGGAGTCGAGGGAAATGAACGAGCTGACAAACTGGCTGGCTCTGCACCCCCTGTAGATGGCCAGCCCATGGATCGTGCCGATGTTATTAACGTCCTCAAAGATTTGGCGAGAACAGAGGATTTTGACGTCAGTGATTCCACATCGCTCTCCAGGATGAAAGACCTGGGAGTAAGAATCGGCACAGCCAGACGCGAGAGGTACATCGGGAAAACAAAGTGCCTCGTCAACCAACACAGAACTGGCACTATTAGCCACCGGACGCTGATGCATATGCTGGGGGGAGGATCTGAGCACCTATGGACATGTCCGGAGTGCAACGAAGATACCCCAACTGATAACTGATAACCGGCATTGAAAAAAACTATTTAATTGAACGGAGATCCCCGGCCAGTGCTATATATAGCTGCTAACTACGCTATATATAGCTGCTAAAGCTAAATATAGCCTCGTGACGTCTGTTGCGGTGAATTAAAATTGAAGTACCGTTAGGATTATCACAGTCTGCCACGAGTATGTGAAATGTTAGGATTATCACGATCTGCCGCGGGTATGGTGAAATGTTAGAATCATCACAATCTGTCGCGTGTATGTGAAATGTTAGAATCATCACACTGCCACGCATATGTGAAATGTTAGGATCATAACAATCTGCCGCGGGTATGTGAACTTTCAGAATCATCGCAATCTGTAGGCCAAAGTGCACGGAGGAATGCCAGTCTTTCCTTTCTATTACGATCTCCGAGAGCTGACATTGAACCCTCGTCCTACCTCGCTCATACCATTGTCAGCATAACGCCCTAACCATGATAGACAAGCACCCGCTAGGTCAGCCGTTATTACTATATAGCAGTTTTGCCAGACGTCTGCCACTTTTAAAAGTACCAATGGAAAGATTTGAAACAGTAACTAGAGCAGAGGAAACAAAATGTGACGATGTGTACTTTCATGTTTTCAACTCCCAGGTCAGGGTCGGAGTCTAGCTGTCAGAGTCGCTCGCCCGATGACCGTGGACATCTCAGATATCCGCGCAGCAGACAACACAGACATGGGGGCAAGCACCGAACCAGGGCCAGAAGCAGAAGCAGAAGCAGCAGCAGCAGCAGCAGCAGCTATTGCAAGTGTCGATGCTGCTGTAGTAGTTGCCAAATGTGTAAAATGAAAACACATCGACGTTCACGATCCAAGTCTGAAGAGCGCAAGAGAAGAAAGTCGGGTTCTTCGGACAGCTGCCAGCATTCCCGCTCAAATTCTGATAAGCGAAAATCGAAACCAAGACCCAAAGAAACAGAAAAGACAAGGCAGTCGCCAGATGCAACAAAAACCGTTAAAAATATCATACAACGAGTTAGTAACGCATTTAACACTACAAAAGAAAGCGAGTGCAGTAATGACCGTGTCAGAAAGAACGTTTCATCTGACCGTGTCAGAAAGAACGTTTCATCTGACCGTGTCAGGAAGAACGTTTCATCTGACCGTGTCAGAAAGAACGTTTCATCTGACCGTGTCAGAAAGAACGTTTCATCTGACCGTGTCAGAAAGAACGTTTCATCTGACCGTGTCAGAAAGAACGTTTCATCAAACAATGATTTGGAGAAACAAAATACACATGTATCCAGAAAATCTAGGAGTCGAAGCCCTACAGAAAGACAGCACCATCGCAAGCGACCATCGACCGAAGAGAGCAATGATAACAATACTATGATGTGTCGCGTCATGTAAAACCTTAGAAACCGTCAACGAATGAAAGAAAGAAATCTCCGAGGTCTACTTCTGTCTCCATTTCTTCCGTGGTCATCAATCAATAGCTACAAAGCTAGGGGTGTATTTCTGTGATCGTCTCATTTAAGCGTGGGTGAATATGTTTATCATTTATCTCTACCAGAACTCAGCAACGCTTACAAGTGCGACGAGGTTACACATCTATTTGTTACCAGTTGAGACATCGACAGGGGCTACCAATGGAACTGTAGTTTAATAAATGAAATGAAAGGTATGAAGTGGAACTTCAACACTTGTATACTGTCCGTTTGCAGAAGTATATCTTACTTCATCAATATACAATTGTTTTTCAATGACCCTTGATACATATTTTTTACAATTTTATTATTTAACTATACGCGGTTTGTGAGCCCGTATACCCGGGTTCGAAACACGGCGGTGACGGTTTTTTCGAAAAAGGTATAGGGGTCGGTCGTTCAGAAAGCAATGGCAAACTACTGAGCGTAACACTTGCCTTGTACATCAACAGAAGCTGAAAAAAAATGCTGGTGTTGACTGCAATGTCCCGTAAGGGATACGCAACACAATTTTTTTTAATTCTGGTAAAATTAAGAAACACAACATTGCGTGTTCATTTACGATACATTTCTACTAGTACATTTGTTCATTGATTCTTTCTTGAATGTAGTGAGACGTGTGGTGAACAGCGTTATACTGTTGTTCACTTTCATTGTCTTTAATGATGTCAGTGAATGACAAGTCTATGATGCTTGATGAAATTTCATCTGTAATAAAAGTGAAGAAAATATCTTCGTAGAGTGCATCGATTTTCTTGTGAATATCCGCGTGTGTAACGTAATAACATAGATATCTATAAATGCTAGTGTTTTATGGGTTACTGATATGATGTTGATTCAATGTAATCATACCCTGGTATACAAGGCTTATACTGGCTTCCTATAATGGTTTGTAATCAAGTGGTGACTGAACTGCAACCTCGACCAGACTGCAAGGACATCAAGTCAACAGGGGTGGAGCTAGAAACGAACGCTATGAAGGGAACCGAAGAAGAACAGTCAACGCACACATAATTGGGAACGTCAGCCACACTAGGTTGGAGAAGATACTGAGAGGAGGATCTGAGCACTTACTGACTGATTGGTTGGGTGTGCAGGATTATTTTATTACTTGAAAGGTATTGAAGTAGATTTGGGATTATGTACCACAAGAGTTACACTTGACCTTGCTTTAAATATAACAACAAGTGTGTATGTGACCTGTACAGTTGTGCAGACGTTCATCTCCCTACATTCTCGGTCCGTGTGTTCTGGATAATTCTACTGATGATGCTCCTCCATGACATCGCAGTAGACCGTTAAGCCTTATTATCTCAATCTGCCTCTTCCAACACAGATCCTTCCTGTTATTGCGATCTCCTCCAATGTCTTTCTCCTCATTATATGATCAAAGGATACTGTTTGTTTTTATCTTATAATTGTATATACTGTTCTACTTTCGTTTTCCTCGTGAGTCTACACACACACGGAGGCAGCACCGTGTACCCATTTTGTGCCTCAACGTTATCTTACACATTTTTAACAAAAAAAATCACATTGTCGTGATTTCTTAGGAATAAACCAATGAGCATCTCAGCATTCAAAAGTATAAAATCATTAGGTAATGCTAAAGGAGCATATCAGTTATTTATGCCCTTGTTTAATTACAACATTGTTGCACAGGCTTCAATCCACGCTAGATACAGGCCTTTGTTTTTTGTTCCCAACTGTACATCTCTCCAGTTGACCCACCCTCATAAAATGGAAATGCATAATTTTCTTGGAAGGGAAGACAGTCAAAAACGGACATTTGTAATCCTACCCCATTATGCTGTAGCCTAGTAGGTGTGAAGGCCTAACTCTTCCCCTCCCCTACAGAAACATCTACCATGTGGTTATATTTATCTTCAATGATGAAGGAAATTAGCAGAAAGGCACATAGAAAGTACCAGAAAAATGTACTAGAACTCTCAACGATTCGATTTTGATTATACCACTATACCTACCCCGTTCAACCTCAAAGAGAAGTTATATTAGGGTCTATCTCTGGCTCAGATTAATAATCCTGTGACTGAGTCAGCCGCAAATACAGCTGCCCAAGGCTTTACCCTCACAGGATATTCATTTGAAGGTATCTCAACTCTTCTGGCTGTGCTTGGAAGGCTAGGAAGAGATTTCTGGACACACAAATTGTGTATGCAGTGTGCATGCAGGTGTATTGCTTCCTCTTCTTCTGTCTTTCATGTCCCAGTGGAGCACATGTCCTCGAGCAGCTCACCACAAGCCCTCTGTGGGATGTTGCAGTCAGTTTTCTAGTCAACCCTGCTGAGTCACCTCACACGACATGCAGGGTCAACTGCAGTTACTATTCTGTGTTTCCCTTATGGGTCTCGGTAGCACACTGGTGTTTAATGCTTCTGCTATTCTGCTAATGCATCCGGTTTGAATCTGCCTCTTGGTGTTCTGTTTCGGGTAGGTTGTTTCGGGTATGATGTTTGGGAGTAGTTGTTTGGCGTGTGTTGTTTTGGGGCGGTTGTTGTTGCATGGTGAAACCACTTGACTTGCTGTCTTTATTTAAGATTCCACTGTGGACATTCTGCTCACTTGCTCCTTAACGTAAATTTTTAATCTTCATTTAATTGCTGTTGCTACAATTGTTCTATTACCTCTTGACATGACTCTCATGACACCATGCCGGCTCTGTGGCGAAGGGGTTATGAACACAATTCACAATCCTGCATTTGAAAGACAGCTGCGGGCGATTTGGAAGCAGACTGCCTTGCACTATTTTTTCATACAATGGTATGAGTGCCGGTCGTTCAGAAAGCAATGGCAAACGACTGAAAGTAAACTTGCGAAGAAATCATAAACAGCCAAAAAATGCTGGGGTTGACTGTGACATCCTGTAAAGGATGCACAAATAAGTAACCACTGTCCAGTTCTAAAAAAACCCGCAACATAATCTTGCTCACAATCAAAACGATTACATCATCTTTGCTCGCAAATAGAACCTTAGTGTTAAAGTTAAATAATAATGATTCAAGCATGTTTTCAAACACAACATAAATGGGAACATCATGAATTATATCAATTTATTCAAATAAGTAATTAAAAAACAATTAAAAGAATTACTGGCAACGGCACAGGTGGTACAATATTTTGCTGAAGAATATAAAAAAACTGCAAAAATATGCTTTTCATTAAGGCCCCCAAACATGTGCATATGTTAAGCAATAGAGGCAACAAAGGTTGTTTATTCCAATATTCCCATACACACATAAATGTGGTTTAGGTGCAATGTCAGACAACATACGTGTATATATATATATAAGTATACATAAGCAGATGTGCTGCTGGACATAATATATAAGAAACACATATACTCAATTCCTTCCTGTAGCAAGCAACATACCACATGCTGATTAGTCTCTGCCTAAACAACCACAAACAACTCATATTTCTGGATTTCCTACCTCACAAAATATCAAGCATTTATAATACAGAATTTCCATATATCATCATCATATCATATACCATGCAAAGTGGCCAAGGCATTAATTTCTCTCCACACATCTCAGTCTTTCATGTTCTAGATCAGTTCTATTGATAGACCCTCTGTGCCAGCATCTGACAACGTCGGGCATCATTTGTACTGATCTTCCCAGTCATCATGTTTTCCAGTGCATTTCTCCTCATTGTATGCCCAAAGAACACTGGTGACTACATTCTTATTGTTGTGTACAGAATAATAAATTAAACATTTGCTAATATTTGTCTTCTTTATTTTATTTGCCTGTCTGTAATGTTATTTCTTGCATGACTACTGTTTTCTGCAGAGCTGTGAGATCAAGAGGTGTATTTGATACAAAAGTGTAGAATCTGTTCTGCTGTTTGAGGTGCATCGAGACATGTACATACTGAGTTTGTTTGAGCTTAATATACATATGGCTATAGTCTGCTGTGGCAGACTGAATAGCCACATGTATACAAAGCCACACATGTATATAAAGAATATGAAATGGAAACAAATAGGTATATTTAGCTCCTGCAAGAAGAAACGTACTAAACACAAACACTTTGCACATACTTTACAAAGAGATCCATTGTATCCTGAAATACAGGTGAAAATCCAAAAATCCAAAATCAGAAGCAATAAATATATAAAATGAATAATAAAATAAAATACACACAACTGCGTACAAAACGACACACAGGACAGCCGACGTTTCGATTCTCAGAATCTTTGTCAAGGACAGGACAACACAGATAGATAAAACAATGAAATACCGAAAACACAGAAAAAAACACAACTACTCCGTTCCCATGTAGGACAGAAAGGGTATATAAAGCCATGTATAATAGCCACATGTGTACAAAGCCACACATGTATATAAAGCCATGTATAATAGCCACATGTATATATAACAAATTAGCTGCATATCCTTTACAGGACATCACAGTCAACCCCATCATTTTTTGGCTGTTTGTGATTTCTTGGCAAGTTTATGTTCAGTAGTTTTTGCCTTTGCTTTCTGAATGACCGGCTCTCATACCATGTTATAAAAACCAACGCAAGGCTGTCTGCTGCCAAATTGCTGCAGCTGTGTTTTGAAAGCGGTATGTGGGATTACGAACTGCATCTGTAACCACTTTGCCACAGAGCAGGCACATGTAAATAAAGCCATGTATAACAGCCACATGTATCTATACAAACTGGCAAGGTAACAGCACAGTCCGTGAGTATCAAACTCAAGACCAATGTTGAGGTGCACACCATATCACCAAGGCTCCCAGATGAGGACAGGAGCACAAAAAAAAAAAAAAAGAATAACATAAATGTGAACAATATTTAGTATATGCTGTAGTTTTAAAACACACATTTTGATGTATTTGTTCATGAAAATCTTAACTATCAAGTTTGAGTGTTTGATATTTTCTAGAACTCAATCCCGAGAGGTCATTCTCATGAAGTACTTCAGCCCTTGGACTGTAATGATGTTTTTTGATCACTCCATTCTGTAGTTGTCTATTTTGTGCCATTCTCCATGTATGCTTGCATAGTAATATCTGATTTGCATATTTTATAAATATTTTCCTTGGTTGACCCCTTGATCTATCCCCCAATATTTGTCCTTCTAGTGTTCTGTTTGCTGTTTGTTCATGTCTAAAGATGTGAGAAAGTGATGACTGTTTTTACATTTGTATTACTTTAATGCTTTAGATACCAAGCAGTGTGTGATTGGCTCTCCCCCAAGCATAACATCATGTGTCGTCTTACTTTCTACATTTGCTCAACTGTAAGCTAAGAAATCTGGCTATTCAGGCAACTTCCTTTCTCTTTACATTCCTGTAGTGCAGTATTTTATTTTTGTTATAATATTTAATGGGGAAAAAAAATGAAGATTTTTGTGGAAAACCTTCTGGAACTTAGAGTTGAGTGTTCTTTATTTTGTTATATCAGACCCATTTCATGTGTCAATTTTTGTTTGTCTCTAATAAATGTCCTCTTTGCTGGTGCAATTCTAATGTCTGATGTAACATACGAGAGTTGATAGAGAAGAATATCAGAAACACATATAAGTGAGTTAGAACACTGTAGTCAGGATATCAACAGTTAAAATAACAACACGTTTTCAGAATGGAGAAACAATTAGCACCAACTAACACATTATTCTGACTGCATATAAATTGCAACATGGTTACAAGTGAGAGTAAGCCCATGGTAGACCTTGCTGAAAGAATGACAGGATCTCACATACACTAGGTGAAGTCATTATCGGGTGGAGTTTATATGTCATGAAACAGGGGAGTTGTGGCTGAGAGATTACAGTGTCTGTCTAAAGCTCAAAAGGTATCAGGTTCAATCTTAGCTCATGGATGGTGCAAGAACCATTAGTGTTTAATGATATCACTCGTCCTCCTATCTCTTCAGTAGTAAGGTTGGATATCAAGCCTTCTCGGATAAGGGAAACAACAGGAGGTTCCATACTGCAAGTATGGGGCAGTTGCAGCCTTGGTAAAGTTGTTAGGAAAGAAAACCTAGCCACGAGTAGATTAAGCATTGGATAGAATCTACATGAAAGCACGCTGAAATCAGACATGCTGATCTTTGAGAAGCTTAACTGGTATGAAGCACATCCCTCAAAAGAGAAATGGAGAGAGAAAGAAAATGGAAAATGATTAAACTTCATTGTGCCAAATTATATCACAATTAGCTGACTTTCTTTCGCACGGCAGCTAACCACCCAGCGGATGTATCACAGAGAGCACAAACTACGTAGGTCCAACAACTAGCACCAGGATCTCTGAAAATACTGCACATGAACTGAATGTCGAAAACTAGTTTGTGATCTTCTGAGCATGATACAAATGGCTTACCCACCTCGCCATGAAGAAGATGTGTAATTAAAATAAAATGCCCCCTAACCTGGGATTTTAACAAGGGCCACTGTGTTGGCAACTCATTGCTCTATCTACTATGTCACTTCTAGTGTGGGTCAAACAGTATTTTCAAAACACTGCATTTCATATGTATATTTACTTGAGAGGAAAGTTTGTTATAAGGGTCAAACAGTATTTTCAAAACACTGCATTTCATATGTATATTTACTTGAGAGGAAAGTTTGTTATAAGGTAATCAGATATTTATCATCATCAAAATGTGTCCTTTACACTGCCTGGAAACTACAAGTCTCAACACCCAACAATTGCTCTCCCATGATTTCTACTCTGGACAACTTTTATTTACAAATCTAAGGTTACCTGAACATTAATTATGCTCTCATTTGGAATTCACAAAGTTCACTTTAAGCTTCCCTTTATTTCTACCTCTATTTCTCAGAGTCTTTCTTATAGTTTCATATAATTTTCTGCTTTCATTAGCCTCTTCCAGGCATTCATTGCTTAATATTTAGACATTCAACGTGTTCACAGCATTCATCTAAAAAACCATATCTAGGCTCCCTTGAAGTTTTCCCAGTTTGTCCGTTCACATTCCAAACCAAAAGGTTCATTATAACATTTCAGTACTCCCTTTCTAACATTCAGTGAAAGTAACTTATTACTTCAGATACTTTTAATATTAAATGCAGCTTTTGCTTGACCTATTCTGCTCTTTATCTCTGTCATGTACCTTCCTTCTGGTGTTACTGTCTATCAGAAATACAATGGGAAATCTGGTCAGTCATAGATCAAATTGAAAACATCTGGTCTACTTGAGATGAAATGGAAAAAAATCTGATATATCAGAGATGAAATGGAAAAAAATCTGGTATATCAGAGATCAAATGGAAAAAAAATCTGGTCTATCAGAGATAAAATGGAACAATCTGGTCTAACAGAGATGAAATGCCAAAATCTAGTCTATCAGAGATGAAATGGAACAATCTGGTCTATCAGAGATGAAATGGAACAATCTGGTCTAACAGAGATGAAATGCCAAAATCTAGTCTATCAGAGATGAAATGGAACAATCTGGTCTATCAGAGATGAAATGGAACAATCTGGTCTATCAGAGATGAAATGGAACAATCTGGTCTATCAGAGATGAAATGGAACAATCTGGTCTATCAGAGACGAAATGGAACAATCTGGTCTATCAGAGATCAAATGGAAAAAAACCTGGTATAAAATAGACAGATTGGAAAAACCTGGTATATCAGAGATAACATGTAAAAATCTGATATATCAGAGATAAAATGGAAAAATCTTGTCTATCAGAGATAAAATGAAAGTCTGCTCTATCAAATGGAAAAATCTAGTATAAAAAGACAAACTTGAAAAATCTGGTATATCAGAGATCAAATGGAAAAATCTGGTTTAAAGGAGACAAACTGGAAACATCTGGTATATCAGAGATCAAATAGAAAAATCTGGTCAATCAGAGATCAAATAGAAAAATCTGGTCTATCAGAGATCAAATGGAAAAAAAATCTGGTATAAAAGAGACAAACTGGAAAAATCTGGTATATCAGAGATCAAATGGAAAAATCTGGTCTATCAGAGATCAAATGAAAAAATCTGGTCTATCAGAGATCAAATGGAAAAATCTGGTTCAAAGGAGACAAACTGGAAAAATCTGGTACATCAGAAATCAAATAGAAAAATCTGGTCAATCAGAGATCAAATGGACAAATTTGGTTTATCAGAGATCAAATGGAAACATCTGGTTGGAGTGGGTTCACCTGATGAAGTGAGACACTGGTAATAAGAAAAGCTATTCAACACGCAACATTCAGTCCAGTGCTAGCAAGTCAGCAAGCACAACAAATAAACAAAAAAAAAAAGAAAGATAAATCTGGCCTAGCAGAGAGTAAATAGAAACATCTGGTCTATCAGAGATCAAATGTAAAACTGTGGTATATCACAGACAAAATGAAAATTCTAGAGTGAAAATCTGCTCTGACACTATTGCATGGCGATGGCCAGAACCAGCAGCTTTCATATTTCAGCTGGTATAAATGTCATGGTGGCAGCAGCAATAGGAGATTCATGATGCAATGATTCCATCCCAGTATTTCAAACTAATGCTCATGTTCTGAACTCAACTTCATCTATCATGGCCATTTCTAAAGTAACAAGTAGAGCAGAATAAAGAACCCCTTTCCACACCTTTCTTGGGTATGTGGTGCTAACTCGACATGTTTAGACCAATCAACACCTTGATGGGTGACCTTGACCATCTCACACAGGCCACCATGACTTCTGAGGTAGTTTCCTGGTATAAATTCTAAACTGGGTTGACCTTGAAGCCCAGGGTAACAAATATAAATCCCACCTTGCGTGGAATAAAAATGCACTGGGCTATCGTTGCTCCCCATTTCTAAACTACTGGAGATTACAGGAAATTCCCTTCCATTGTCATCTCAGCACACTGAAGGGGAACTCCCAAGTGCATCTTTAGTGGCAGAGGAAGTACAATGCACAACAGTGTGTTAAATGCAGTCCTGGGAACCAAGGAGCCACTGAAATAAGTGAACAACTCTGCATCTGAAGAGGACACTTAGTTGTCCTGACAATGAACATAGCTCACAACCTGCCATGTCAACATGGAAGCTAAGGGGAAATCTTGACATTTATCTTCCCATGCAAAAGTTGATGAGTAGGTCACAAATCTGGAATGGACGACTGACATGTTTAGAAAGTTGATACAAGTCTCTGGCCTGACTATCTGCATGAATTATTGCCTACTGTTTCACATTCTCTGCTCACAATTGCCAATGTCTACTTTACATTTTTCCATTCAAGTAATCAACAAGCTACTTGGTTACAGTAGACATTACAATAAATAAGTAGCTGATAGTCATGATAACTACGGAATGTAAAACTTGCCTAGTACATCAACAGCAGCTGAAAAATGCTGGTATTGACTGCAACGTCCTGTAAGGGATATGCAATATAAAAAAAAAGTCATGATAAAACAATCACAGAGACAAAGACAAGGCTGTTGGAGCATGGAATCATACATGGCATTAAAGGGAAAGAGAACACTTGTGAGCTAGACACACAAGTCTGCACAACCTAGTGCACTAGAGGAATAAATATGTACGATCATCATCATCATCATGACCAATAAGCGTGAGCGGTCATGTATACACTTGTATATATAATGAGAGAGACTGAGCACTTAAAGAGTTTTTCTAGATGTGGAATAACAATCTAAAATTCCTGAAAATTTAAGAAAAAAATGTTTATAAATTAGATTAGTACTGGATGATGAAGTCTGGTTTTTTATAATAGTTTATAGAGTCTTCATTTTCATTCAGACAAAAGTTAGCTGTAAATTATGAGGGGGCTTCAAATAAAAACCTGAAAAGTGTGACAGAAATTATAATAACCACGCCATTGTCTTGTTACCTGTCAATATTATTGTTAAGGATGCCAAAAGTGTTAAGTACATGACAACACAGTGCAGATGACCACTGTGATGTAATAAGGACAGTTTAAAGATGACAGCCCCACTTTTGACATGCACCAGAGAGAAGCAGCATTGTTATCGTTTTTTTTAAATCAATAAAGGGTGAAACCTATAGAAATTCATTGGCAATGTGGGTCCAGTATGGAGATGCATGCCTGTCAGTCCAGCAAGTGTATGAGTGGAGAAGGAAATTTCAAAACGGCGTGACCTTCTGGTGACAGACTGTTTATGGTCGGGTCGGGCACACCAAGTAGTGACCCCAGAGTGGTTACACACACGAACAAGTGAATATTTTTCTACATGAATCCCAAGCACTTTATCGGCACCGGAGGACTTAAATTGAACGCAGTTGCGACTACATCGAAAAACGGTAAATTTGTTCTGTACTTTTTCAGAATATATTCACCAAACAAAACAAAAAAAGAAACCAAAAAAAAAACAAAAAAACATTAAAGGTTTTAATTTGAAGCTTCTTCGTATAATGACAACTTTTATTCCACTTATCACAGGGTGCCCTCTACTCTAGCTTATGCAGACTCATTTCACTTGTATTTAGGCATGACATTTAGCAATGACCAATGATGTCATTCCCTTTCACTATCTGTAGCTTATATTTACACCAGCTGCCTCCACTTTCCAGGACCACCCTCTGTCTCTGTCTGTCTTCCAGGATCACCCTCTGTCTCTGTATGTTTTCCAGGACCACCCTCTGTCTCTGTCTGTCTTTCAGGACCACCCTCTGTCTCTGTATGTCTTCCAGGACCACCCTCTGTCTCTGTCTGTCTTCCAGGACCACCCTCTGTCGCTGTCTGTCTTCCAGGACCTCCCTCTGTCTGTCTGTCTTCCAGGACCACCCTCTGTCTCTGTCTGTCTTCCAGGACCACCCTCTGTCTCTGTCTTCCAGGACCACCCTCTGTCTCTGTCTGTTTTCCAGGATCACCCTTTGTCTCTGTCTGTTTTCCAGGACCACCCTCTGTCTCTGTCTATCTTCCAGGACCACCCTCTGTCTCTGTATGTCTTCCAGGACCTCCCTCTGTCTCTGTCTGTTTTCCAGGATCACCCTCTGTCTCTAATCTGTCTTCCAGGACCACCCTCTGTCATCGTTTGTCTTCTGTCTTTGAGCACAGGCCCTTAACCAACATACCCCAAGCCCTTTGTAGTCTTGATGATTGGTTGGATTTTGCAGCAAGGTGTTCTGTGAGAGGAACCTTCCTCAGTAGTCCCTTAGGACATGCATGGTAGGTTAGTGTTACTATTCTTTGCTTCCCTTATCTAGTACCCAGTTTATGATGCAGGTTGGAACACATAATTCTACCCTGCAGCTACGAGGAATTGAATCTAGGACCATTGTTGCTAGTTAAGTGCACTAACCATCACATCTCCCTCACTACATTAAAAATAATACATACATACGTAACTGGAAAAACATACCCAAATACATTAAATAAGAACATAAACTTACATATATGTTAAAGAAACCCCGAGGCCATCATAGAAATAAAAAAATAAAACCTGAAGCAGGAAAAAGCTGGGAGCATCACATTTTGTAGGCCTGCCTGCGTGGAGGAGTAGGTGGTCAGTTGTTTCCTTTCCGTAATGAGTAGCAAAGCCCAGGAATTGACCCCTAGTAAAACCGCACTCCTGCTATTGTCAGCACATTCCTAATCAACACACTAAAGCACTGCGCTATCAAAGAAATAAGATCAATAAATATTAAACTATGTGCTTATAAAAAACCCAGAAAAAGGAGTCCATAGAAAAGAAACAGATACCAGTGGGTTATAACAGACATCAGTAAACTGAGGTTTTAGGCAGATCAGATCTGAACTGCCAACATAATGAAATCAAGAAAACATTTTTTTCTTTACATGGAATTCACAAACATGGCATAAGGGTCTCATATGCTTATATGTTTGTTATTTGGTTTATGTTTGATTAACTGGAGAATCTGAGATTTATTGTGTTATAACAATAGTCAGCATTCAACTATGATTTCACAATAGATGTTTCAGGTGGATGATAGAACTAGTTAGTTGTGACATATTTTTTAAGATACCTAGCATTAGTTTCATTGTGTCTTCAGTATTGCTGTTCCTTCTGTGAGGCAAATACAAACCCCAAAGTATAGTTGTGCCTCCTATGAGGCAACTGTAAACCACAATGTATAGTTGTTCCTTTTATGAGGCAGCTAAAAACCCCAAAGCATAGTTGTTCCTTCTATGAGGCAACTATAAACCCCAAAGTATAGTTGTTCCTTCTATGAGGCTGATACAAACCCCAAAGTATAGTTGTTCCTTGAGTGAGACAACTACAATCCACAATGTACAGTTTTTCCTTCAGTGAGATAACTACAATCCACAATGTATTGTTGTTCCTTCTATGAGGTAAATAAAAACCCAAAGTATAGTTGTTCCTTCATTAAAACAACTACAAACCACAAAGTATAGTTGTTCCTTCAGTGAGACAACTACAAACCACAAAGTATAGTTGTTCCTTCATTAAAACAACTACACACCACAAAGTATAGTTGTTCCTATAGTGAGACAACTACAAACCACAAAGTATAGTTGTTCCTTCAGTGAGACAACTACAAAACACAAAGTATAGTTGTTCCTTCAGTGAGACAACTACAAACCACAAAGTAAAGTTGTTCCTTCATTAAAACAACTACAAACCACAAAGTATAGTTGTTCCTTCAGTGAGACAACTACAAACCACAGAGTATAGTTGTTCCTTCATTAAAACAACTACAAACCACAAAGTATAGTTGTTCCTTCATTAAAACAACTACAAACCACAAAGTATAGTTATTCCTTCAGTGAGACAACTACAAACCACAAAGTATAGTTGTTCCTTCAGTGAGACAACTACAAACCATAAAGTATAGTTGTTCCTTCAGTGAGACAACTACAAACCACAAAGTATAGTTGTTCCTTCAGTGAGACAACTACAAACCACAAAGTAAAGTTGTTCCTTCAGTGAGACAACTACAAACCACAAAGTATAGTTGTTCCTTCAGTGAGACAACTACAAACCACAAAGTAAAGTTGTTCCTTCATTAAAACAACTACAAACCACAAAGTATAGTTGTTCCTTCAGTGAGACAACTACAAACCACAGAGTAAACTTGTGTCTCTATAGAGACAATGGCAAATGTCAACAAAGTGTAGTTGTCTCAAGTGAGAAAATGGTATCATTTGAAGGTAAAGTGGGTCCCTTAGCAGATATTGTCATTGGAGTGTTAGGTCTTCACATCAACTAGGCAATAGCATAATGAAGTGGGATGGCCAGTTCCTTTACTTAATGCCTTTCTTATCCAGACATTTCCAAGAAAATATTTTTAAAAATAACTTATACAGCGTCCATTTAATGAGGCTGAGTAAACCCCAGAAACGTCCTGATTAAACAACATAAAGCAACCACTGCAGAGGACTGAACCAGGACCATTATCTTGGTAGGCAAGAACACTAACTACTATGCCATCATAGATCCTTATTTGAGGTTATGGTTTAAATCCAGTGTGCCCATAGTCTTCACATTTTTCTGTTGCCTAATCTGTCCTTCTCTTTCCAGTCATGTAAGTGACAATCAACATTGAAGCAATATAAGAATTCAACATCAAAATGGCATTCCTCAACTCTGGTATAAAAGTTGTATGGTACAGTCTACTTCTTTCTTCTTTTGCTCCATATCCCCCATCGGGGAATAGGTCCTCACACCAACTCACTCTAAGTCATCCACTGCGTAGCTAACCCATCCAGCTCTGCCCATGTCCTCCACACATGATTCATTTCTGTCTCTACTTCTCTTTTCCAAGTGTTTTAGGTCTTTATTTATTTCTGTTGCCCTGTAGATTCCAGACAAAGGCTCTTCTAGTTCTACTAGTCTGAGGTTTTCTCACTGTAAGGCCTATCCAGCACTGACGTCTTCTCTTCACCTCTTGGTTCACTGGTATTTGTCTAGTTTTCTCCTGGAGCTCCACATGAGTGATTCTGTCATACCATTTTAATACTATTTTGCACAGGCACCAATTAATGAAGTGGCATAGTGGCCAGTGCATGCATTTACCAACACAGTGCTCATAGGTTTAAATCCCTTCTAGTGGCTGGATTTACCCTCCACTCCACCCTACACCCATGGCTCAGGGAACAACTTAAGTCTTTTTTAAAAAAAGTACACAATAATTGTTAGAATTGTCCATGAGTTCTTTGTGAAGAAATAAAAAAGACAAGGGCGCGGGTTATAATTTTTTAGCTGTGACCTAGAAAGATCGAGGGGAAGAGAAGCGGATGCAGGCCAAGAGAAATGATGCTGCATGGATTGAGACAGTGGCATGGAGGAATATCATCAGCAGAGTTAATCCAGAAAGCCGAGGACCGAAATATGTGGAGAGTCATAAATGCCTAAGATAGCTGCTGGCAGGGCACTTGATGATGATTATGACCTAGTATATGCGTAAGCTAAACACTTCACACTCTTATGGCAGTATCTGCCATGGGGTTACCCATTCCTCTTATGTCAGTATCTGCCATGGGGTTACCCATTCCTCTTATGTCAGTATCTGCCATGGGGGTTACCCATTCCTCTTATGTCAGTATCTGCCATGGGGTTACCCATTCCTCTTATGTCAGTATCTGCCATGGGGGTTACCCATTCCTCTTATGTCAGTATCTGCCATGGGGGTTACCCATTCCTCTTATGGCAGTATCTACCATGGGGGTTACCCATTCCTCTTATGTCAGTATCTGCTATGGGGTTACCCATTCCTCTTATGTCAGTATCTGCCATGGGGTTACCCATTCCTCTTATGTCAGTATCTGCCATGGGGTTACCCATTCCTCTTATGTCAGTATCTACCATGAGGTTACCCATACCTCTTATGGCAGTATCTATGGAGTTACCCATTCCTCTTATGGCAGTATCTGCTATGGGGTTACCCATTCCTCTTATGGCAGTATCTGCCATGGGGTTACCCATACCTCTTATGGCAGTATCTACCATGAGGTTACCCATACCTCTTATGGCAGTATCTATGGAGTTACCCATTCCTCTTATGGCAGTATCTGCCATGGGGTTACCCATTCCTCTTATGGCAGTATCTGCCATGGTGTTACCATACCTCTGAATCCTTCAATTATAGTACACAGAAATCAGGGACATAAATAGTACAATATGAAGAAATGTAATATTCAAGATGCCTTTAATAGGGTTGTCACCTATTCGACAAATTTACAAAAATATATTTGTTTCACAACATTCTATTTACAAGATGATTTGTAATTGCCACTTTACATCACTGGATCCCAAACTCATGCTCACAATAAGCTCATGCCATCCTGGCCATTTTAATGATAGGAATAGTTTTACATTTAATGCTCTCTACATATAAGTTTGGGAGCAGCTGTAAGGTAGTGGCTAGACTCTTGCCTGCCAGCTTAGTGGTCCTGGATCAAATCTGCATCACAACAGATTTTAAAAATTGACCTGGGTCTCCGACTGACCCAGCTTAAAACAAGTACCAGGGAATGACTTGGGAAGTAGAGGTGGCCGGCATGATACTGACCACATCACCTTCCGAGCACCAATAATTTATTTTTGCATATCATTTTTACAGGACATCGCTGTCAACACCAGCATTTTACTGCTGTTGTTAATGTCTTGGCAAGTTTATGTTCAGTAGTTTGCCAATGCTTTCTGAACGACCGGCTCCCATACCAATTCATTAAAATCCAGCACAACACGGTCTGCTGCCAAATCATACGCAGCTGTGTTTCAAACGTGGGTAAGTGGAATTACAATCTGCGTCGAGCACCGATTAATCTAAAAAAATATGGATCTAGCACCATATGCTTGTGTAACTTTTGGAATGTGCCACAGAAGCAGCATATTATGATTGACTCTTCATGATTTACAATTAATACTGGATCTTTAATGTGCGTACTATGTACATGTGCGTATTATGTACACAGAACCTTCTACTTATTTTCCCTTATCTGAGAAGGCTTGCATTCAATCTGCAACCCTGGGAAGGGGAGGAAAAAATCCTCTGCTATCTTAATTTACTATACACATATTGAGAATAACACATTTAACAAAAGTACATTCATTTTTGGCATATGATTTTGTTTGAAGCTGTTGCCTGATGTTTGAATCTACCTTCTGCCAGAGGTGTAGTATGATGCTGATAACTGCTTGGGAATCACTGTTGTAAACTGACAATATTCACAGACTGAGCTCAAAATGTGGGCACAACATACGGTACAGAATGTGAAATGGCATTAGGCACTTGAAGCATTTCTTTACAAGGAACATCTTTACACAACACATACTTAGGATGGACAAGTGTAACAATATCTCTGTTAATTAATTTACAAGTAATAAACAATATTAACAGAGTGCTCTGTTGTCATTTGTAACTAAAACATATAAAGAATGGCCAAATGTAACCATTTCTCTGTTAATTTACACTAACAAAGGATGCAAGTTAACAGGGAGAGGATCATTCTCATTGATCTGGTTTTACCCCATCTGGTTCAATCTCTTTCTGCAGAATGACAAGCCATCTGCTAAGAGCATCACATAAAGCATGAACTGTGTAGCTCCAGCATTGACGTCCTGGTGGGCTCTGGAAAACCCTACATGCTTTCTGAACAACTCAGCCCATAAATTAACCCATGACCTTTAGAGTGCCAGGCAGATGGCTTGATCAGTTCACCACAGAGACTCCCTTTACACGTAACAATGTTTTATTACATGTAACAAACATTACATAAAGTACTCCATTAATCATTTGTAGCAATGATTCTTTAATAATACCATAACAGATTTCCAATATAAGGTAAACTGAACAGATATTATTTACAAATATGTGGACTGGTCATAGATGAGCCTTGTTTTCACTGATTAAATCACACAAAATGCACAGCCTGCAATTCCTTTAAATGAGGATTTGTCAACAACTGTGAGCACATAGTACAGATGACAGATATCTTGTTGAATATAGGCAATATCTGAATGACTGCTTTTTGAAGTTCTACAAAAAGATAAATGAGCTTATAAATAACATTCACAAAATTCTGCAGAGAAACAGTACACTAGGGCACAAACAAAAGAATATGCATGCTTCAATAACTAATTGAGTTGGAAACAGGCCACAACCTCTGTACTCAACAACTCAGAGAAATATGCAAGAAATTTATCACCATATACACTCAACAAAACTGACGCAGAGGTCCTTGTGTATGGACTGAAGTTTAGTATAAAACTTACACATGTTAACAAGATAAAGTCACAAACCCAGTTTGAAATATTCTTTACTCACATCTTAGTGCTAAAATCACCATTTGCTGAGTCGGTTGGATGGCTGAAGGCAAAACTTGTGGATCTAGAAAACCAATATCGCACAGCACTATCAAAACAGCAATGTCTCTTAACCAACGTACACATTTCTGTATAGAAAGTCCAACAAACAACTACTAATACTTAAACTAGACAAAAGAAGTGGTGAAGTAGTAAAGCACAGGTCTGAATACCAAGCCAAAATGGAGGCAATATCAGATTTATACAAATTCCAACCGGTGCCTAAAGTAAACAATTCGAAGGACTTAGATACCAAAAAGAGGAAAGAAAACCAG
The DNA here is from genome assembly GCA_014155875.1 of Cepaea nemoralis. Taxonomy (NCBI): domain Eukaryota; kingdom Metazoa; phylum Mollusca; class Gastropoda; order Stylommatophora; family Helicidae; genus Cepaea; species Cepaea nemoralis. Next base: position 373,276 of record JACEFZ010008122.1, read on the forward strand.
ACATTTAATGATAAATGCATCAGTGAGGCTACCATGAAAATGCTCACTCCGCTTAGCATCCAAACTCCTTAACTATATTATCTCTCAAAATTACATAAACACAGTATTCCACAGAGATCTATTCTATCGAAAATTAACTCAGCCAAGCACTGGAGGGCCAAATGGTCAGCAGAAATTCATTCAAGATACACTGGCAGAAGAATCTGAAACTCTAAAATAAATCTCAAATCTAATGACTACCCTATTGGATTCATAAAGTGCAATTATCACCCACCCAAACCACCATGTAACGAAACATTGGTTCCCAAACTTTAAGCATTTATTCAACTAACCTTTCATGGGAACAATGTCATGCAACGTTTTCATGACTAATTGACATCTAAACAACAGTCAGCAGAACGTAGTATGTCACAGTTCCAGTTCTGAGATACAAAACCACTCCTAAACCATACAAAAAACTGTACCTCTGTATGCCAAATTCAATTGCATGTATCAATCGGTCTACATGGCCAAAGGCTTGCGAACGCGGTTCGTGAGCCGGGTACCAGGCGTTCGAAGCTCAGCTGCGACCGATTTGTGCAGCAGACCGTGTCACGTTGTGTTGTAACTGTGCTAGTATGGGAGCCGGTCGTTCAGAAAGCAATGGCAAACTACTGAACATAACACTTGCCTAGTACATCAACAGCAGCTGAAAAATGCTGGCGTTGACTGCAATGTCCCGTAAGGGATATGCAACAAAATTTTTTATATCAATTTCAATGTAAATGCCAGTCCAATTACATAAGGCAGAATAGAACAAAAGTTAGAAAGTAGAACAGCTGAGCAAATCCCTAAATGGATTCTGGCAAGTCAACTAAACCTAGTTACTACCAGAAGGAGCTGTTGACTTAAACAACAGATCATTTAATTCAATCTGGATATGTTGCAGACAAAGAGAATTCACTACAAATAACCAAAAGTTACTAAGATATGTTGAGGTGTCTGCTGTTTACTCTGGTAAACCACTATTATGCAAGCAAACAGTCATGATAGTCGCTTTAAAACTACTGTAGTGACAATAAAATATATGACAAAGTGTTTTTTTGTATTTTGGTTGAAGGATTACACTACGTCATTGTGTTTTGAACTTTTTTCTGTGGTATGCAACTGACGAGATACAGCAAAATATGTCAGGCAATAAATTGTGCAATATATTGTTTGTGTCTTCATTATTCAAATTCTATTTGTGTTAAAATGTAGCTAATTAGCTTTACACAAAATCAGTAATAAAAAAAAAAACAACAACAAAAACCAGAAACAAGAGATTTGCAAGAAAACTACTGTGAGTTTGAAAGCCTATGCCTCAAAGGGGAATAAAGTGTGAAACAAGAAGAAATTTGCAAGCATGCACACACACAAACACATATTTGCTTTTTATTGTGTAACATAATTTTTTATGCATTGATATTTAGCTTCATGTGTAATCATGTCTTTGGTAAACTGACTGTGTATCCTCTCTTAAATGTCTCTTTCAACATCTCAAATGATGCAACAATAAAAGATGACTGACAGGGCAGGAAATTATGCCCATTTAAAATAATGACAGCCACCGTATTCAGGTCAAGGCTGCTGCCACCGGCATACATCATATATTTACATTATACAATGCTACAACATTAACATGGGTAACAAACCCAAACATCATAAACAATTAAGAAATAAAGAGTTAAAACCATCCCAGTCACAATAATTCACCTTATTCAAATATTATCTTACATAAAAGATATGCTGTGTATTCATTATTTAAAAAAAAACTCACCCCCAACATTACAAATTGGGTATCAAACTACCAAACATTATTTTATATCTGCATGCTTCCAGTTCATTCATTAATGAAACTTCTTAGTGTGAAATCACAGAAACATATCCACCTTTACATTTTAAAAAAAAGTTCGCATATCCTTTACAGGACATCGCTGTCAACATCAACATCTTTCAGCTGATTGTTGATTTACATAGCTCATACATATCTTAAACCATTATTTGAATGTTGGATTTATAGCTAATTAGAATACTCTCTATTGTTACTAGGGTAGTTGATCAGACACCCTTCTCAGATAAGAGAGAAAAACTCAGAACAAGGCAGGGCCTGTGTGGAGGTTATGAATCACCTGGCTGTTAGAAATCAAAACAATAGGCTGAATTTCAAAATTGGAAACCTACTCAGAAACATAATATTTCTGGTATACACATTTGTATGTTTACTGGTGCTAGAGTTTTTGCGCTGTGTTGAGATTCTCTATGAGAGGCAACTGGAGCAGTTAAGGTGGTATCCTTGCACAATGTTTCACAAATCTAACCAACATAATCTGATTATTTGAAGTGTCTATGACCATGTCATGTCTTGACTATTGCCTCAACATTTCAAACAAGTCAAATTGTTTTAACTATTTATGACAATGTCAAGTCTTTAGTAAATGTTAGACAAGAGCATGAAACCTATGTTGTATAACCTGTGTTTTATAGCCAAAGAAAAAAATGGGAATTTCACTGCAACATTAAAGGAGGGGCGATCAAAAAGTACTGCACCACATTGTTTTTCTCAGGAGATGTTGATTCAAAAAGCATGAAATTGATACACAATATACATGGATATTTCATGTAAAAATCGGTATTAGTCAACATAATCCCCATCAACTTGTACGGCTTTATGCCAGCGTGAAACAATTGCAGGTATTTCATACCCGTACAAGATTGTGTCTTGATCATGTAGCCATTTCTTCGTTGCATGAATCACTCCTTCATCTTCAAACCTTGTCCCATGGAGTGCATATTTAAGTGGACCAAATTGATGAAAATAAGATGGACCCAAATCGGGAATATAGGGTGGATGGGTTAGTACAGTCCAACCCAATTTAGTGATTGCTTCCTGTGTTGTCAGATTTGTGAGAGGGTGCACAATGTCGTCAAGGAGAAGCAGGTCTGTTTGATTTTTGTGCAGCTAATCTGTGAAAACGTTGATTGAGTTTTTTCAATGTCTTAATGTAAGCTTGCAAATTGATTGTCTCTCCTCTTAGCAAAAGCTCCACAAGAATCACACCTTCAGTGTCCCAAGAGACAGTGATTATGACTTTTCCACCTGAAGGAGCTGTCTTGAATTTCTTTCTTCGTGGTGACTGCATATGATGCCACTCCATTAACTGTCTTTTTGTCTCAGATTCAAAATGATGTGCCCAGGTTTCACCACCTGTAACGATCTTAGCCAAAAAATTCTCTCCATCAGCTTTGAAACGCTTTCTGTGGCGAAGTGGTCAAGCCGTTTGACATGGGCTCCGAAGGTTGTGGGTTAGATTCCGGGCCGTGTCCTTCGGTTCACGAGGTAAATTTTTCGGAGACTCCTGTGGGTCGTCGCTAGAGCTACAGAGTTCGTGCTTGGTGCGACGCTTTCCACGCTGCGGAAATAGACCAAGCCATATGGGATAAAACCCGGTGCAATGAAGTCAACCCCGTCGACTTTTAAGCGACTTTAATTCAGAAAAAATTACTTTCCTTTGCAATTGGTAGTCATTTGTATAAATTCGAGGATTTCCAAGGACTTTCAAGACGGGTTATCTTGGGAAAAACTTAGAATATCTGAGTTTTCAAAACTGCATTTGCACTACCATTGCCGACAGCTGTGGGGTCAATTGTTGAGTAGTGATTCACCTATCAGTAAGAATAATGCTCTCAGCGACATTTCTGCTTTCGTAGCTGCGGCAGGATTTCTACAACGTGGCCGATCAAGCAGCTCTGTATCTCCACTTTCTGATTCTTTGATTCTCTGAACCCAGCAACTGATTGTACTCCTATCGACTGCAAAACTTCCATATACATCACATAGATGCTTATGCATGTTCACAATATCCTTCTCTTCAATGAGAAATACTATCACAGTTCGCTGCTTATAACACAATTTGCTAACATTTCAACGGTTTAGGGCAGCCATATTATTTGGCAGATTGGATTGTAATTTGGTGCACATAATTAGCACACGCCATATTTGAAGTGTGTAAAATTGTATGCTTCTATCTTCATTATTCGCTGAGAAAAAACAATGTGGTGCATTACTTTCTGAGCAATCCTCGTATAAAACAATTAGTTCCGAATTACACTGGAACCACATTGGCCAGATGATACCATTATATTGATTGGAATGAATTAAAGGACATATTCCAGCTACTAGTTTCCTCTTTCAAATCATGCTAATTGTACGAACTCTTCAGCACCGGCAAGGATTCCAAAGTGTTCATACCAGCAATCACACTTCACCATCATCATCAGGTGCCTTGCTGACTAGCATGGGTGATCATGCTTCTCCTCATCTTATGATCTCCAACAGTATGTATACATTTGTATACTAACACCATTCTGTGCCGTGATAAGGCTGTCAAGAATCTTCTTTCCTTGTCTTTCCCTCTTTCCACACATATTCACACACACACACACGCTATAAACGTTCTGTTATGAGAAGATTTTAACCCTTTACAGGGCAGACGCTTGTCCATTTTTTAGCCCTGAACGGGGAAGATTTTTTCAGGTTCGGTAAAATTTCGGATTGCGTTAGTAAAATCATCACAAATAAGGTGTTAGTCAACCGATTTTAGTTAAATAAACAACATAATGAAGGGAAAAGCATGCAGAATATGTTACTCACGCGAATGTTGCCGGTAATCCATATATGAACACAAATATTTATGAAATACGGCATACTGTTTGTGATTTTCCGTCATCTATACGGCAATTTACAAACACATTTTCAGAATCATAATCACTTTCTTTAAAGTCCGACTCAGACTGCTAATGCAAAGTAACGCTTTTCACTGATATCTAGCTGCGATTAATAGTCAACTTCATGCCCTTTAATGTCACTTAAATTGAACCTAACAAAATCTCGGCTATCACTTGAAAAATCGCCGAAATCCATTTTGAAAATATCCCAAAAACTATTAAAAAAAAGTCAGTAAAAGTCCGTTCAAATTCATAGTCGGCGCTTACAAATGGCGGCCACGTTGTCAAGCTATCGGCGAAAGCGAAAGTAGCCGTCGGAAGTGTCGGAAAACAAAGAGATCGCGTTTTTATAATGCATCATAGTATCGGACATTATTGGCCGATCCGCTCGTTTAAGCGACCGGCCGCACATGGCCGTTCTGCCCTGTAAAGGGTTAAACATTCATTTTGCTATAGCAGTGAACATGCAGCTAATTAACAAAATTTCCAAATGATACAGAAATGTGCATTCGAGCTTCCAATATTTTGCCCTTGTTTGAGAAGATCAGAGGAGGGTATAGTATCTTTGAGATCCCATGAGAAACACTGTCTTGAGATTATTGTCTATTGTACTTCTTGACTGAAATCTAACCCAGCACATTAGGAATTAGACCTAGGATCCCAGACACACACACACACACACACATATATATATATATATATATATATATATATATATATATATATATATATATATATATATATATATATATATATATATATATATTAAATATATATATATATATATATATATATATATATATCTTTATCATTGAGCTTCTTTAATCAAGCAAATCTAACATTACAAATCTGCAAAATTTTCACCAACAGAATGATAGGTCCAGGGTTGCATTCAGACTGTTCCTGCCATACTTAATGCCCATCAGTATTATTCACTTCAACACTTACCATGCACAGTGCAAAAATGTACATAATACTTGCATTTGAAAGTGATCTTTAATCACAGTAACAATAGTTAAAGAAACATTAAGGCAACACTCAGATTATTAGCAGCCGAAGTTGCAAGGTTTCTGCGAACAGTCTAAATAAAAGTCTTTCTCTGAGAGAAAGTCTTAGATAAAAATGCAATAATATTTAAAAATACTTTAAAGTGAGCACTGTTTGTAAACAAAAATAAAGTGAATTTGATTTATCTCCATTAATTAATAAAAAGTAATCTGTAAAATATTGACTTTAAAACATGTCCCTTTTACATATTAAAAATAAATAGCAATGTCAGTTAAGGATAAAAAAAGGTTCAGTAATAATCCTATCACATTAGGTTTATTTCTTCACAGAAGAAACCGAGGTTTCAAACAAATGAAAGCTACGGTATGAAACTGGTTTTCCACAAAATTATCATCAAGAACAATGAACCCATAGACAAGAAATATAAAAAAAAAGCTTTAATCTTTAAAAACAAAATAAAACAAATTTCACTCTGGGATTGCCACCCAGTATCTAGGTCAAGGATTTCTGCTGCTGTAACATCTGAACTGCTGGCTTTAGGTACTGCTGCAGGTCAGCTATGCTGAGAGGATATCGGGAGATCATGTCCTGGAATGGCAAGTTGTCTGAGCCGTCAGGATGACTTCCAAAATCAATCTGTTAGCAGAATGGAGTGAATGTATCAAACCATATTTGTAAAGAAATCAAAGTTAGTGACCGTTAGTATCTCACTGAACACACTTTCCTAAACTATTATGTTAATATATCTGACTAGACTCTTGCTAACCTGAAAATAATCGACCAGTTGTGACCAGTCTTAAGTAACTTCAGTTCAGCTTACAAAAGAAGAATATGAACAAGCTTTAGCTCCTATTAGAATGGATAGTGTATTTTCCATTTCAATAGCTAGTGGACAACGATGCTTCTTGTCAGCACAGCAGGAAATGTTTGCCCAAGTAGGTGTGTCAAACATATTTTGGTTGGTTCTATTTTGTGATATCAGGTTTCTGTAAGTTGATAATTGAATTCTGTGCCCATTTAAAGTAACATTTTTTGAGAGTATGCATCTTTCCTGTGGCAACATATGGATGAGTGGCAACATATGGATGAGTGGCAACATATGGATGAGTGGCAACATATGGATGAGTGGCAACATATGGATGAGTGGCAACATACAGATGAATGTCAGTCATGGACACTTTCACAATCACTAAAGAATAAAATTGTGATCTTTGAACTGAAATGTTACAGAACAGTTCTTAGAATATCATGGACCAAGAAGAAGAACACTGACATTCTACATGATCAGATCATCAAATAAAACTGGCTCATAAACAACATTGTCTCAGAAACTGACATACCTGGGCCATATTAAACAACACAGTGGGTGGAGGCAGAAAAGTGATGGAAGGCAGAACAGTGATGGAAGGCAGAACAGTGATGGGAGGCAGAACAGTGATGGGAGGCAGAACAGTGATGGAAGGCGTAATAGGCAGGAGTGGACCAGGAAGAAGATGGAGACAGAGTACCACAGACACCTTGGGCATGCATGAGAGCTGGCAACAGATGGAGACACTTGTTTAGCAGACCGTGATGAAATGTCGATAAAGGACCAGCAAGCAATGATGACAATCAATTTAAGGAATGTCTGTGGCTATTCAATGTTAGGAAATATTTTCTTCTGAACCGCGCTAGTAAGTTTGCATCATTATTTACATCACTGGCCACATGCGGGTAGAACTCCCTTACAATTCTCTGTCTTCTTCTTCTGCCTTTCATCTTCCAATGGAGTAGAGGCCTTCAATCAACTCACACCAAGCTCTTTGTTGTCTTGTTCATGATTGGTTGGATTCTGCAGCTAACATTTTCTACCCATGAGGCAGCCAGTCTTATGTCACCCTCCTTAGTCACCTCTGACAATATGGATGGTAGGTTAGTGTTGTCTTTGCTTCCTCTGTGGGCCCCAGTAACACATAGACTGGGAATGATATTGTAATATGAATTTCTGATGGAGCAGCAATGGCTGGTGGCTAGCACGACTGCCTCTGGTCTGGTACTCATGTGATCAAATTTGCATTGAGGCAGATTTTTACAACGATCTGGGCTTCCGGTCAACCCAGCCAAAAACTGGTTCTATGAAATGTTTTGGAAAGCAAAAGCAGCCAGAGTGATATTGAGCACATCACCCCTGAAGTGTCAGTTGGTCAATGAATATATGAAACTACCACTGTATGCCCAATATACCTCAAGGCACGTAAACCTTGGATAGTATTGTGTTAATAACATACACAGCTTGATGGCAATATTGGGGCAAACCTAGCCTCACAAATTTTGTATTCTTGACATTGTTTTGGAACAGGAAAAGCAGTGAGGCAGGGAACTAGGCACTAAACCACTTAATATAATGACTTCATACATGTGAAGTCCTATCATAACTCATCCCAACACAAATAAACACACATCTTCACTATCGTTTGCATCTTCGTTATTCTAGTTCAGTGGTTAGTAACCCGTCTATCAACACAGTGGTTGCTGGTTGCAACTTTGAAGGGGACAGTTACATCTTTGTCGATCAGAATGGACCTGAGGGCTACCAACCTCATAAAATGGGATCAAGAGTTCTGGGAAAGTAAAAGCAGTCAATATAATCATCACCATCATGAGCCTTGCAAAGTGGGTAGGCGTTCATGTCTTTCCACAGATCGTGGTCCTTGGTGCTCTGGATCAATTCTACTTATAATTCCTCATGTCACCATCTTAGACAATCAAGCAACATTTCTCTTGGCCTGCCCCCATCTTTTCTACTGCTGATCTTTCCAGTAATTCAATGTTTTCTCAATGCTTCCCTTCTGACTGTAGTTGACAAAATACTCACCATACAGCCATGGAAAATACGGACTTAAACCATGTTTCCTTACATCTTATGACATAATCAACAACCTACCTGCATCAAATAGGTCACTATAGAAAATGTTTTTTTATCTTGTTTGGCTGGCTCAATGATCCAACCACTGGGTAAAACCTGAAATAGAACATGATGTACGCCATGACATGTCATATATATAGCAAAACCTGAAACAGAACATGAAATACTTCATGACATATATATATATATATATATATATATATATATATATATATATATATATATATATATATATATATATATATATATATATATATATAGTGTAACCTGAAATAGAACATAAAATACTCCATGACACATCATATATAGGAAAAACTGAAACAGAACATACTTCATGACATATCATATATAGCATAACCTGAAATTGAACATAAAATACTTCATGACATATCATATATAGGAAAACCTGAAACAGAACATGAAATACTTCATGACATTTAATTATAATTTTAATTTAACCCAAAAGAGGAACCTGCTTTGGGCCTGTTATGTGACTGGACATCACATTTTGTAGGCCTGGGATGCATAAAGGAATAAGCGGCTAGGACAGTCTTTCCCTCACTTAGCGAGACAATAAACGCAGGTGAACCACAATCTGACCACAATCATGACATTATCAGCATAGCTGCCCATCAACTACATCAACACGCCCACTACGTCATGTCATACATGATTATCTTTGATATGGATGATGCAAGCTCTGTCAATAGTTGTAGGGACCACAATGGAAGCACAATGACTCTCTCCAAAGCAATCTAGGTTCTAACCCTAGATGAGGAGAGAGCTAGTTTGTCTGGCTTAAAGGATGTAAAATGGACACCAGAGATTTCTCTGGAAAGAACAGGAACTGGTCACCTTCACCTTAAAAATCCAATGACTTAAATATTAATAGACCAATAACTTCTCACCCTAATGCCAGCATCAAATATATATGATTGTCATTTATAAGTGCTACATAAAAACAAAAATGTGTGTTGTTTATATTAAACTGCTTTAAATATTAATTATTTAAAAAGTAATCTATATGACTACTTGTGTACAGTTCACCACTACAGTACAGTTCAATACTAGAGTACAGTTCACCACTACAGAACAGTTCAATACTAGAGTACAGTTCACCACTACAGTACAGTTCACCACTGTCGTACAGTTCACCACTACAGTACAGTTCAATACTAGAGTGCAGTTCACCACTGTTGTACAGTTCAATAGTAGAGTACAGTTTTCACCACTACAGTACAGCTCAATACTAGAGTACAGTTCACCACTACAGTACAGTTCAATACTAGAGTACAGTTTACCACTACAGTACAGTTCACCACTACAGTACAGTTCAATACTAGAGTACAGTTCACCACTGTCGTACAGTTCACCACTGTCATACAGTTCACCACTGTCGTACAGTTCACCACTGTCGTACAGTTCAATAGTAGAGTACAGTTCACCACTACAGTACAGTTCAATAGTAGAGTACAGTTCACCACTACAGTACAGTTCAATAGTAGAGTACAGTTCACCACTGTCATACAGTTCATCACTACAGTACAGTTCAATACTAGAGTACAGTTCACCACTGTCATACAGTTCATCACTACAGTACAGTTCAATACTAGAGTACAGTTCACCACTACAGTACAGTTCAATAGTAGAGTACAGTTCACCACTACAGTACAGTTCAATAGTAGAGTACAGTTCACCACTGTCATACAGTTCACCACTACAGTACAGTTCAATAGTAGAGTACAGTTCACCACTGTCGTACAGTTCACCACTACAGTACAGTTCAATACTAGAGTACAGTTCACCACTGTCGTACAGTTCACCACTGTCATACAGTTCACCACTGTCATACAGTTCACCACTGTCGTACAGTTCAATAGTAGAGTACAGTTCACCACTACAGTACAGTTCAATAGTAGAGTACAGTTCACCACTACAGTACAGTTCAATAGTAGAGTACAGTTCACCACTGTCATACAGTTCACCACTACAGTACAGTTCAATACTAGAGTACAGTTCACCACTGTCATACAGTTCACCACTACAGTACAGTTCAATACTAGAGTACAGTTCACCACTGTCATACAGTTCACCACTACAGTACAGTTCAATAGTAGAGTACAGTTCACCACTGTCATACAGTTCACCACTACAGTACAGTTCAATAGTAGAGTACAGTTCACCACTGTCGTACAGTTCACCACTACAGTACAGTTCAATAGTAGAGTACAGTTCACCACTACAGTACAGTTCAATAGTAGAGTACAGTTCACCACTACAGTACAGTTCAATAGTAGAGTACAGTTCACCACTGTCATACAGTTCACCACTACAGTACAGTTCAATAGTAGAGTACAGTTCACCACTACAGTACAGTTCAATAGTAGAGTACAGTTCACCACTACAGTACAGTTCAATAGTAGAGTACAGTTCACCACTGTCGTACAGTTCACCACTACAGTACAGTTCAATAGTAGAGTACAGTTCACCACTACAGTACAGTTCAATAGTAGAGTACAGTTCACCACTGTCGTACAGTTCACCACTACAGTACAGTTCAATAGTAGAGTACAGTTCACCACTACAGTACAGTTCAATAGTAGAGTACAGTTCACCACTGTCGTACAGTTCACCACTGTCGTACAGTTCACCACTACAGTACAGTTCAATAGTAGAGTACAGTTCACCACTGTCGTACAGTTCACCACTACAGTACAGTTCAATAGTAGAGTACAGTTCACCACTACAGTACAGCTCAATACTAGAGTACAGTTCAATAGTAGAGTACAGTTCACCACTACAGTACAGTTCAATAGTAGAGTACAGTTCACCACTACAGTACAGCTCAATACTAGAGTACAGTTCAATAGTAGAGTACAGTTCACCACTACAGTACAGTTCAATAGTAGAGTACAGTTCACCACTGTCGTACAGTTCACCACTACAGTACAGTTCAATAGTAGAGTACAGTTCACCACTGTCGTACAGTTCACCACTACAGTACAGTTCAATAGTAGAGTACAGTTCACCACTGTCGTACAGTTCACCACTACAGTACAGTTCAATAGTAGAGTACAGTTCACCACTGTCGTACAGTTCACCACTACAGTACAGTTCAATAGTAGAGTACAGTTCACCACTACAGTACAGCTCAATACTAGAGTACAGTTCACCACTACAGTACAGTTCAATACTAGAGTACAGTTTACCACTACAGTACAGTTCATCACTGTCGTACAGTTCACCACTACAGTACAGTTCAATACTAGAGTACAGTTCACCACTGTCGTACAGTTCACCACTGTCGTACAGTTCACCACTACAGTACAGTTCACTAGTACAGTAGTTTACTACTACAGTGAATTTTACCACTATACTCCATACACAATCACAGAGTAGAACATGGTTGATTAACTTGACTAGTTATGTCCCAAGTTATGTCGTCTGCCTAGGATGTCCCAAGGAGAGATGAAGCAAGCTTTTGCTCTGTATGATGCTGGCATATCAGCGCGCCTGTATCCTGTAGAGGTGTACTATGCACTGGACTGATTGGTTCAAGAATCGACACTACAACATCCCCAGCAGCAAATGTCACAAGGTTCAGATGCTAACAGTTCCACTGACATACTGGTTGTAAACACATCAACATTATCCTCCCATATGAGCAATTAGGACGTTTTAAGAGTAGCTGAGTCGCAAAGACAACTTATCACAAACATCAGAAAGAGGCAGTCATCGTTTTCAGTCATCGTTTTCAGGCCACTTTATGAGAAGACAAAAAACTGGAACATGTGACAACTGGAAAGATTTGTGGAAAAAGAGATAGAGAAAGACAGCGTGAGAAAATTCTTGACAGTCTTGTGCCATGGCACGGAAGGGAGTCAACACACAAATTGATCCATGATGTCGGAGATTGTAATTTGTGGAGAGACATGATTGCCAATGCGAGCCGGCAAGTCACTGGATGATGACGTCCTTCTCTGCCAGACCTATATCTAACTGCTAATTCTAGCATTCTTGAATGTTGTTTCACTCATTCATGAGTTTTCAACTATGAGTCATTCACAGTCTTCAGTTTGTCTGAGTTGATAATGATGAATGCAGCAATGAAAACAGTGGTGCCTTTGAAGCCAACAGACCTGCCTGCTCGTCACCTCGCACTCCAGCATGTCTCAGACAGGATATCCATGTAAGTCCCTTGCAAGAGTTATCTATACTTGGTATCCACTCATGCCACATTTGTAGATTTTGAATACGCACTGAGAACTAGAAACTATGATTATTTTGATGACTTGAGTACCTATATTCCACTTCAAGGCATCCACTTCCCTCATACTTGAGGTGGTGAAATAGTAGGTTCCATTTCCTTAAAGCCAGCTTGGTAGCAAAGGGTATGAATGCAATCCACAATCCTGCACACACATGTTTGAAACACAGCTGCTTGCGATTTGGAATAAGACGATCTTGCGTTGGTATTTCCATACAATGGTATGAGTGCCGTCATTCAGGAAGCAATGGCAAACTACTGAATGTAAACTTGCCCAGGAATCACAAACAGCCAAACAATGCTGGAGTTGACTGCTATGTCCTGTAAAGGGTATGCAACTAACTTTGTATTCTTCAACAGCGTTTTACAATCAATACTCACCCTATGCCAACCGAGCCACATATACCGGGTACTGGACATTTTCACAATTTACTGGGGATCATAGGTGCAGAAGTGATTCTGTCACCTCAACTTATTAAGCCATGACCTAGTAAATGTGAAAGCCTACCCCTTCATACCTTTACAGCATGGGCTTACCTTTACATACTAAATGGGTTAATTTCACTGCATATGGACATCAATAAAGTGGCACTTACTTTTGCTCTGGTGATGTTTGGGTTCACCGGACACTTGTCATGATCTATGCTTGAGTATGTGAGAATGTATCTCTGGCCCTCTTGTCTTTCCCCATGCAAGACACACATATCACAGTTTTCCTTCATCAAAAACTGCTGACTCTCATGGTAAAAGTACACTGGAGGACAAGCACAAGAAAATCAGATCTAAGATCAAGTCAGTGACCCTTGAAAATCATCAGTACATAATCTTCTTTCCTCTGTTGAGTGCAGTGCATCACACCTAGAAAGCACATCAAGGTCAGTGTGCCTAACTGCAGCATGCATTTGTGTCAGGATTGCTTTCTCTAGGTAGATTCCATTTAAAGTGATGGGCTATGTTTATTCACGGGTAAATTTTCTTTTCTAAATTTTTTTTTACAATTGTCACACTAACTCACGTAACCATATTGATGTACTCCTTCAGTCGTAGGCAGTTGTTACACTAACTCACATAACCATATTGTTGTACTCCTTCAGTCCCAAACAGTTGTTACACTAACTCACATAACCATATTGTTGTACTCCTTCAGCCCCAAACAGTTGTTACACTAACTCACATAACCATATTGTTGTACTCTTTCAACCCCAGGCATTTGTTACACTAACTCACATAACCATATTGTTGTACTCCTTCAGCCCCAGGCAATTGTTACACTAACTCACATAACCATATTGTTGTACTCCTTCAGCCCCAGGCAGTTGTTACACTAACTCACATAACCATATTGTTGTACTTCAGCCCCAGACAGTTGTTACACTAACTCACATAACCATATTGCTGTACTCCTTCAGTCGCAGGCATTTGTTACACTAACTCACATAACCATATTGTTTTACTCCTTCAGCCCCAGGCAATTGTTACACTAACTCACATAACGATATTGTTGTACTCCTTTGGTCCCAGGCAGTTGTTACACTAACTCACATAACCATATTGTTGTACTCCTTCAGCCCCAGGCAGTTGTTACACTAACTCACATAACCATATTGTTGTACTTCTTCAGCCACAGACAGTTGTTACACTAACTCATGTAACCATATTGTTGTACTCCTTCAGCCCCAGGCATTTGTTACACTAACTCACATAACCATATTGTTGTACTCCTTCAGCCCCAGGCAGTTGTTACACTAACTCACATAACTATATTGTTGTACTTCAGCCCCAGACAATTGTTACACTAACTCACATAACTATATTGTTATACTCCTTCAGTCGCAGGCATTTTTACACTAACTCACATAACTACTATATTGTTGTACTTCTTCAGTCGCAGGCATTTTTACACTAACTCACATAACTATATTGTTGTACTCCTTCAGCCACAGACAGTTGTTACACTAACTCACGTAACCATATTGCTGTACTCCTTCAGCCCCAAACATTGTTACACTAACTCACATAACCATATTGTTGTACTTCTTCAGCCACAGACAGTTGTTACACTAACTCACATAACCATATTGTTGTACTCCTTCAGCCCCAGGCATTTGTTACACTAACTCACATAACCATATTGTTGTACTCCTTCAGCCCCAGGCAGTTGTTACACTAACTCACATAACTATATTGTTGTACTTCAGCCCCAGACAATTGTTACACTAACTCACATAACCATATTGTTGTACTCCTTCAGCCCAAGGCATTTGTTACACTAACTCACATTACCATATTGTTGTACTCCTTCAGCCCCAGGCAATTGTTACACTAACTCACATAACCATATTGTTGTACTCCTTCAGCCCCAGGCAATTGTTACACTAACTCACATTACCACATTGTTGTACTCCTTCAGCCCCAGGCATTTGTTACACTAACTCACATAACCATATTGTTTTACTCCTTCAGCCCCAGGCAATTGTTACACTAACTCACATAACCATATTGTTGTATTTCAGCCCCAGACAGTTGTTACACTAACTCACATAACCATATTGTTGTAATCCTTCAGCCACAAACAGTTGTTACACTAACTCACATAACTATATTGTTGTACTTCAGCCCCAGACAATTGTTACACTAACTCACATAACCATATTGTTGTACTCCTTCAGCACTAGGCATTTGTTACACTAACTCACATAACCATACTGTTGTACTCCTTCAGCCCCAAATAGTTGTTACACTAACTCACTTAACTATACTGTTGTACTTCAGCGCCAGACAGTTGTTACACTAACTCATATAACCGTATTGTTGTATTCCTTCAGCCCCAGGCAGTTGTTACACTAACTCACATAACCATATTGTTGTACTTCAGCCCTAGACAGCTGTTACACTAACTCACATAACTTTATTGTTGTACTTCAGCCCCAGACAGTTGTTACACTAACTCACATAACTATATTGTAGTACTTCAGCCCCAGACAGTTGTTACACTAACTCACATAACTATATTGTAGTACTTCAGCCCCAGACAGTTGTTACACTAACTCACATAACCATATTGTTGTACTCCTTCAGCCCCAGACAGTTGTAACACTAACTCACATAACTATATTGTTGTACTTCAGCCCCAGACAGTTGTTACACTAACTCACATAACTATATTGTTGTACTTCAGCCCCAGACAGTTGTTACACTAACTCACATAACTATATTGTTGTACTTCAGCCCCAGACAGTTGTTACACTAACTTACATAACCATATTGCTGTACTCCTTCAGCACCAGACAGCTGCTACACTAACTCACATAACCATATTGTTGTACTCCTTCAGGCCAAGACAGTTGTTACATTAACTGACATAACCATACTGTTGTACTCCTTCAGCCCCAGGCAGTTGTTACACTAACTCACTTAACCATATTGTTGTACTCCTTCAGCCCCAGGCAGTTGTTACACTAACTCACATAACCATATCATTGTTCTCCTTCAGCCCCAGACAGTTGTTACACTAACTCACATAACCATATTGTTGTACTTCTTCAGCCTCAGACAGTTGTTACACTAACTCACATAACCATATTGTTGTACTTCTTCAGCCTCAGACAGTTGTAACACTAACTCACATAACCATATTGTTGTACTCCTTCAGGCCAAGACAGTTGTTACATTAACTGACATAACCATACTGTTGTACTCCTTCAGCCCCAGGCAGTTGTTACACTAACTCACATAATCATATTGTTGTACTCCTTCAGCCCCAGGCAGTTGTTACACTAACTCACATAACCATATCATTGTACTCCTTCAGCCCCAGACAGTTGTTACACTAACTCACATAACCATATTGTTGTACTTCTTCAGCCTCAGACAGTTGTAACACTAACTCACATAACCATATTAATGTACTCCTTCAGCCCCAGGCAGTTGTTACACTAACTCACTTTGTTCTAGTTGTTTACTGTAACTTCTGTTAAATCAGTTATTTTTAACCTATTCTGACCCAAACATTTATTATTTTAAAGTGAAGACTGCCTGGGGACAAAGGATGAAACAATGATATACATGAACCGCCAATAAAAGAAAATGTATGAAGATGTAATACAAATATAAATACAAAGAAAATGTATACAAAATATACTACCAAATTATATGAAGTGAAAAACATTCTAATATATTATTAAATTATGAATTAACGTAATATGTAAACTCTGTATTCGGTTTATAGCATTTTAACTGACTGTTCATCATTAATCTGACAAGCTGTTAAAATTACACTAAAACAGAAAAAAATCAGACTAGCATGTAGATGGAAGACAATGTTGTAAGTGGAAAGACAACATAAAAAGTTTGTCTGGAAAAAGCCTGTCCAACACTCATTGAAAGTAAAAGACAGAAATACCTGGAGGTTCATTGCAACTGACTCTGACAGCAACTGGCTGAGAGGTTTAACACACCTAAACCTTCTCTTCTGATGGTGGCATAGTGGGATCATTCCACCCACCAGTCAGTTGGACTTAAATACTGACTTCCTGCTCAGAAAGCACTGGCATACTAATGAACATTAAACATTGCCTAGTGAAAAGTCGCTTAAAAGTCGACAGGGTCGACTTCATTGCACCAGGTTTTATTCCCTATGGCTCAGTCTCTTTCCGCAGCGCGGAAAGCGTCACACAAAGCACAAAATTCATAGCTCCAGCGACAACCCTCAGGAATCTCAGAAAAATGCACTCATGAACCGAAGGACATGGCCCTGAATCGAACCCACAACCTTTGGAGCCCGAGTCAGATGGCTTGACCACTTTGTCACAGAGACTCCCAACAACAACCAAAAGGGGCTGGGGTTGACTGCAGCTTCCTGCAAAGTGCACTAACCACTCACCAGCTTGGTCCCTGAATAATGTCAAGGCAAAAGACAAAGCACAACAGCAACAACTTGTTGACATGAGCAGCTTACCTATCTTGAGTGTATTATCAATTGTTGCTATAATATCCACTTTCTGGGGGAAGACAAAACACAGCATTTGTTTTAAAGGAACTTTTAACTGATTTTGTATAGAATTATTTTACGCTGTGGATGGAAGTGTGTATCAAACCCAAAAACCGTCCACAAACATATTTAATATTTGCTATAATATTACAACTATGGATCCATGGTAGCAGGTTCAACTCTTACACTGGTTAGTTGGATTAAAATGTTGACTTATCATCCTTGACTTGTGGACATAAATTACAAATACCTCAGAAGTTGGAGTGGGCTCATCTGATGGCAAGGGACACTGGTAATAGGGAACATTGGTAATAAGGAAAGCTGACAAATAAAATAACTATATAAATTGTATAATATAAAATAAGGATAAACTGGCAAATAATAATATTAATTTCAAATGTGATTTGTGTTAAAAATCAATACACTGGTTACTACTTTTATGGCTTATACTCAGACATAGCAAGGAGAAATGCACTTATACGTTGATCGCTAAAGCTTTGATTTAGGCACTATTTAAAGTTATAAAAATATTACAAATGTATGTAAACTGAATTATGATTAAAATCACAATGAGTATCTTTTCTTAAATATAAAAATGTGTACATTTCCTGAAATAGATGGTAACAAGCTACTGTAACTAGTTACAGAATTTGACCACCGTATTGGTCTCATAATAAATCACAAATAATTAATAAACTGTTGTGTGTTTTCTATACCAAAGTCCATGTTCGCTTGTTTACTTTTGTTCCACGTATAAATCTGCGCAAACATGTAAACAGGAATGATTAACCAGAGCATAATATTAGGCTTTACGGCAAAATGAAAAAGCCAGCAAATCTAATACTAGTCTGTAAACAATTAATCAGTTAAATACAGCCCACAAGCAATGGAATACACAAATAATTATGTGCACAGAAGACATATGTAACAACAAAACCAAATAATACATTTCCATTGCTTTCCATATTATCTTCACCAAACACCACTCCATTGGTGATGTGGAAAACTTGAGGCCAACCACTGTACCTTCCCGAACATTTTCTAGTATTCATTGTTATGACACTGAGTCTGCTCCAGAGTTGTGCCAAAAGGATCCTATCTTGATGGGAATTTGAACCCAGAACTACTGAGCAGGCAGGTGAGTGAATTAGCCATTACATTACAATAGTTAATTATAAGAGCAGTGTCAGAACATAATGAGCAGGCATGTGAGAGAATTAGTAATTATTCTACCATAGTTAATTATAAGAGCGGTGTCAGAACATAATAAGCAGGCACGTGAGAGAATTAGTAATTATTCTACCATAGTTAATTATAAGAGCGGTGTCAGAACATAATGAGCAGGCATGTGAGAGAATTAGTAATTATTCTACCATAGTTAATTATAAGAGCGGTGTCAGAACATAATGAGCAGGCACATGAGAGAATTAGTAATTATTCTACCATAGTTAATTATAAGAGCGGTGTCAGAACATAATGAGCAGGCAGGTGAGAGAATTAGTAATTATTCTACCACAGTTAATTCTAAGAGCGGTGTCAGAACATAATGAGCAGGCACATGAGGGAATTAGTAATTATTCTACCACAGTTAATTATAAGAGCGGCGTCAGAACATAATGAGCAGGCAGGTGAGAGAATTAGTAATTATTCTACCACAGTTAATTATAAGAGCAGTGTCAGAACATAATGAGCAGGCACGTGAGAGAATTAGTAATTATTCTACCATAGTTAATTATAAGAGCGGTGTCAGAACATAATGAGCAGGCACGTGAGAGAATTAGTAATTATTCTACCATAGTTAATTATAAGAGCAGTGTCAGAACATAATGAGCAGGCACATGAGAGAATTAGTAATTATTCTACCATAGTTAATTATAAGAGCGGTGTCAGAACATAATGAGCAGGCAGGTGAGAGAATTAGTAATTATTCTACAACAGTTAATTCTAAGAGCGGTGTCAGAACATAATGAGCAGACACATGAGGGAATTAGTAATTATTCTACCACAGTTAATTCTAAGAGCGGTGTCAGAACATAATGAGCAGACACATGAGGGAATTAGTAATTATTCTACCACAGTTAATTATAAGAGCGGTGTCAGAACATAATGAAAGATTGATGGCTGGATTACCTACCTTAAGGGTATCATCATATGTAAAGCGTGTGCGAGGATTTCTCACTGCATCCCAAACTGCCTTGGGTGGGGCTAGTACAAAACCTTTGCCAATGTAACTAAAGACACAAATGGAAATGAAAAGATAATAAGCATGAAATGTTGCTGGCCAGAAACATAACCGAACATAAAGCAAATATAGTAATATATATTTTGGCCTATACCCGCTCCATTCAAAGGCAAACTTTTTGGAGACGCTAACAAGCTTAAGCTGACTGCTGCTTTCTTTGGATTGATTCAAATAGATATATTCAGGTGCACAAAAAAGAAGAAGAAGAAGAAGAAGAAGAAGAAGAAGAAGAAGAAGAAGAAGAAGAAGAAGAAGAAGAAGAAGAAGAAGAAGAAGAAGAAGAAGAAACAATACCTTATGAAACAAGCAGAGAGGATAAGATATTATATCAGCAAACAAGCTGACATTACACTTCATAGAAGAAAGGAAGTGTTGTAATTTGATTATGAATCATGACTACCCTCATAATGCTCTTCAGAAATCAATATCACTTGGATAAAATGGCTAAAACTCCCCCGATGTGTCTCCACCTTGACGTGGTGGGGGTGCTTGCATGTCCCATCGACCCCATGTGCTTGCCGATGGATGAAAACTACATATCGGACGGCTCGTGGGATAGGGACCAGACTAAGAGAGACACAACCTGCTGCTCTGCAGGTAAGACTGAGGATAGCAGTCAAAATCAGGCAAACGATCCCTAAAATCTCAGTCCGGACATAACCTCTAAGGCTCCCATCCGAGGTGTATGGCTGAACGTCTCTAAGCCATAAACTCTCGGAAGTGAGAGCCTGGCCGACACAAACCTACATCAAAATTGTGATGATGTGCTGAGAACGCTACATGCTCGGTGCAGATTCGTTCGATGGCTCTTAGCTGGGGGATATGAGGTAACCCCGGATGAAAGGGCCTGACCATTACTCGCCAACAGACGCACGGAGGTAAGGTGCTCGGCCGGCAGCACATGTAGCCTACCTCGTGAGCGAGTACAAAAGGTGGAAAAACACCTCGGTTGCACGCCCCGCAGACATCCGATAGTCTGTAACCATACTCATGGAGTGAGTGTAGTCAAAGGTGGAAAATTGTCTCGTTGACACGAAATGGAACGCCTGTCTTGCGAATCCATTACGTGGCAGCCCGAAGCGAAAGCTTGCTGTGTGGAAGCCGAAACAAGTCTCGAAACCCGAGGAAGGCTAACCTCATTAAAAAATGCCCGCCGGAAGCCGGAAGTGTCGTCCTACGGGTGGCAAATTAAAAATTGACACTACGCAATTATGTCCGAGTGAAATGTCTCGTCCGAATGTCTCTCGTGCTAGGAACAGCTCTGACTACCTAGTTTCCGAATGCCGCTCTTGTTCGGAGCAGCTCTGACTAGGTAGTTTTCCGAATGTCTGTCGTGCCTGGAACAGCTCTGACGGGCGCAACGACAAGCACATGTCCGAAAACTCGCTGAGTGGATGCCGTCTGCAAACCTGTCTGGTTTGTGCGGGAATGGCCCGGGGTAAATGAAATGACCAATATATTGAAGTGAGGATTTAAAGCAGCCATGAGCAGGACGTGACGATTTCCCTCGGTGAGCCCAGATCCAGGGCGTTATGTGTCGGCCCTGCAACTATGGAAGCAACCTTGGATGGCGGAAAATGCTATGGACTGTCCCTGCCTTCCATTGAGGGATGACCGTTGTCTTCGACCGTTCCAACTTGGCCAGCATGGTTGTAGATGGCACCACAAAAGTGAGAGTCTCCCAGGAATGCTACCTGGTCAAAAAAGCATGCTATTGTCGGATGTGTTGGCCTACGGGTTTCGGCCCAAGGGCGCATAACAGACACACCGCAATCACATCTGAAAAAACACTCCGGATGAACGAAAAGAAGAAGAAATGGCTAAAATACAAATCAGCACCCCTACAAAATATGAATAAATCTCACAGTGAAGACAGTGAACACCACAGAGTATGAGGCACACACCTAAGCTTGTGCCAGAATGAACTATCTTCACATTCTGGCACAGAGATATTAAGGAAAAGAGAAAGAGAAGACAATAAACAATAATCACTGCTTTCTCTGACAGAGTGAATGGCCGGCCACACATCACATATAGCAGTGATTGGTCCATACGTGTAGTAGAATTCTGGACAATCAGTCACCACGTTTATTCCATTGGCAGCTGCGGTAATGCAGTGGCTTGTATGCTTGTCTGCAGGCCCATGGTCATGTGTTTGAATTTCCATCGAGGGGGACTTTTAAAATTGAACTGGGTTGCCAGGTCAACCCAATCTAAAATGGGTACCAGGAAATGTCTTCGGAAGTGATACTGACAACATGACTCCTCGAGTACCGATTGGTCTATAAAAAAAAATAGCGTATCACCATCTTGATTGCAGACAATGAACAGGATCTGCAACATTTAGTAGATGTGGTTGTTGCACACAGTGAACAACTAGGATTATAATTGAATGTAAGAAGACACAGATTATGGTTGTCACTGGAAGAAGGAAATACCACAATGTAATATACACATAAATGGGCATATTCTTAAACAAGTGAATCGGTACAATTATCTCGGAACAGTCATAGTATCTGATGGGAGATGCCTTGAAGAAATTAGAACAAGAATTGCCATTATGAAGGTAGCCTTTTGCAAGATGAAAAACATATTGACCAATAAAAAGATATCAATTGAAATGAGAAAAAGTGTTGAAGTGCTACACAGAATCTGTACTTGGGAATGGATGTGAAACATGGACAATGAGAAGACAAGCTGAAAAACATCTGATGGCTGTGGAAATGTGGTTTCTGAGGAAAATGCAAAAAATACCATGGACAGACAGAAAAACCAAAGAGCAAGTTCTTCAAGAAACAGATGAAGATTGTAAACTGATTAGAGACATTAGACATAGACAGTCAAAATTTTTTGAGAACTTGGTGATAACTGGCAAGATCGAAGGGAAAAGACCAAGGGGAAGACCGAGAGGTAAATACATGGATGGCTTTGCCACGTGGCATGGTCGAGACAGAAACATGGAGCTGATCCACGACTCTGGTGATTGAGTGAGATGGCAAAACATGACCGCCCAAGCTTATTGGCATGGCACATGATGGATGGATCACCATATGCCCAATTCACCTAAGGCGTGGAGAAGGTTCCATTACTAAAACTATTTATTGTGACTGAAATGGGCAGAATTATACTACACACTGTCTGCGCTTTGTACTCTTCTAATATTGCATTTGTTTCTTGTCATCTGCTAAGTGTTTATCAAGTTGCACTTCATTGGGCAGCTCTTGACAATGACTAATAAGATATCAATATCTTATTGCTGCTGAATGTCGTGTGAACATATGAAATGTGGCAACAGATAATACCTTTGAACTGTAACTCCAGGTCTTTGCAATTTCTTTAAGACAACAATATTTTTGTCAAAGGAGGAAAATCTGAAATACAAATAAATATAACATGTAGATTAGAATAAAAACATTGACTATGTGATGTGTAAGAAACAAATTAATATATGAGTGATATAATATAACATAAACTACATAACAGAAAAATGAAACATAAATAAATAAATATAGAAACATTTATGACAGGTTTAAAAGAGAAAAGAGAGTCCCCTAAACGAAAAAAATTAATACCTATCGTATAAGTTCTAAAGTAAACTAATTAGCTCAGTGACATAGCCATGTTTGGGGTAAGGAGCATACAAAACGGTGCCATGATATATATAAAATGATGACCATGATGACTTTTTTCACACATCTGAATTAGGCATGACTTTCCAAGCCTAGGGCATGGGAGAGCTGTCACTCCATTTGCACATCCATAGCTATGCCACTGAACTCACTACGCGCTGAGTTTCAGAGGCTCAATTAGTTGACATTGCATCTGAAGTTGAATTATGGAAGGCCTTCTGAACATAGTCAGCAAGTAAAGACTTGAGAGATTTATTTTATATTTAAACAATCATCTGTTATCATTGCAATTATCTGCTTGTCATTGCATTTAATTAATTCTTTCTGCACCATGCAAAACACTATGCATGACTGCACTTCTTATGTTTACTTAGAACATACTAAAGAAGCATAAATTGAAATGGTCTGAACAGCAGTAAAAAAAAACAATGAATAAATTTTAAAAAATGTAAAGTGGAATTAGCTTTACAAGAACAGAATTACTAATGGAAGAATGAAGACATTAAATATATCAACACAGAGCAAAGAAAGAGTAGGGTAGCATGTGCATCATTTTCTTTCTCTGCTCTGTGCCCATCCCAGTCATGTCTTTTCTTAAGACCCAATTATTATTTTGCAATCGCTAACATTATCCTCAATGTGTCACTTCCTGTCAGCTGACCTAAGGAGCTCATGGCACACTTGATTATTTTTGTGCTTCAGAATTTAGATGTTGTTGCCTGTGGCTTAGTGACAGTTAATACCATTTCACTACCCTGATATACCAGATTTAAAGTTAACAGCAAGCCATTTGGGAGCAGATTGCTTTGCGTTGATTTCCTCAAAGGCAGGAGCGTCAACCAACCATAAAGCTAGTGAACTGTTGAATGTTAAGCTGTCTAGAAAATCACCAACAGCCAATAAATGCTGGATCTGACTGCGACCTCCTGTAAAGGTCATGCAACTAACTTTAACATGTTATAAGTTATGGCCAAGCTATAACAGTCATCTCTTTTATGCTGTTTGAACAATTTTCTATTATCCTTTGTTTCTTCTAGATTATTTCCGATTGCCTGTTTGCTGTATTTTAAAAAGTATGGTTGGAGAAATATATATATATTTAATTAATGACCAAGATTATAAACAAAATTCCAAAATAAATGGCTTTAATTAAACATGTAGTGGCAGGGCTGGATTTTCTGTACACCCTGTAGAGCTCTGAGGTGTACACAGCCTCATATAATGGTCTCCAGAGATCTGGGAATGTAAAGGCAAGTGACTTAATATTGAGAATATCATTTCTCATTTATCAGGTGGATTTAAAAAATTTACTTGGGCTCCCAATAAACTGAGTACCATAAATGTCTTGCGAAGCAAAGACAGGCAGCATGATGTTAAACCACATCATTCCTCAAGTGCAAATCAGTCTCCAAAAATGAGCCTGGCTCCTCATGCCCATTATGCTATAAGGCATGTAAAATGGCCTTAAACTTAAATTTTCCTATTCAATTCCTCATGAGCCATTCGGTCACTTAAAATATGGGCCTAAACCTTTTCTCTAATATAGTCGAATGGCATGTACATAGGGTTATTTTAATTGTTATGCTTTTATAATTAGGATTTAAGCAACAAAAATCTAATTAAGAATTAAACAAGAATCTAATTAAGAATCAAACAAGAATCCAATTAAGAAACAAACAACAAGAATCTAATTAACTCTTTACAGGGCAGACGCTTGTCCGTATTGTAGCCCTGAACGGGCAAGATTTTTTTCAGGTTCTGTAAAATTTCGGGTCGCGTTAGTAAAAACATCACAAATAAGGTGTTAGTCAACCAATTTTAGTTAAATAAACAACACAATGACGGGAAAAGCATGCAGAATATGTTACTCATGTGATTGTTGCCGGTAATCCATATATGAACACAAATAGTTACGAAATACGGCATGTTGTTTGTGATTTTCCGTCATCTATACGGCAATTTACAAACACATTTTCAGAATCATAATCACTTTCTTTAAAGCCCGCTCACGACTGCTAATGCAAAGTAACGCTTTGCACTGATATCTAGCTCCGATTAATAATCAACTTCGTGCCCTTTAATGTCATTTAAATTGAATAGAGCGAAATCTCGGCTATCACTTGAAGAATCGCCGAAATCTATTTTGAAAAACAGCGTAAAAATCCCGAAAACTATCAAAAAAAGTCCGTTCAAATTCATTGTAGCGCATTTACAAATGGCAGCCACGTTGTCAAGACATCGGCGAAAGTGAAAGTAGCCGTCGGAAGTGTCGGAAAGCCGAGAGATCGCGTTTTTACAATGCATAATAGTATCGGCCGGAATCGGACGCTACGCTCGTTTTAAGCGATCGGCCGGTAATGGCCGCTATGCCCTGTAAAGGGTTAAGAATCAAACAATAAGGACATAATTAAGAATCACGTGACACTAATCAATGATCAAAGTGAGTTATAAGCAGGTACTGTGGTTCATGTTTGCCGTATTTTACCAGATTTTATTTTTGCGGTAACATTCGGTTATTTGTTTTTGTGTCTCCAATATGGGGGCGGTAACCGTACGCATGATGTTAAATTCAACGATTATTTCAAGATCGCATTAAAACAGAAACCGATTACCGAGGATTGTAGTTCCCTCCATTGTCTACAAATCTATACATCTTGGCTTCTTACCGAGATAAAGAGACTGTCTTTTTAAGAAGTAAGTTGACTTGTAAATTTCATTTTATATAGGCTGTGCGAATTGATCTTGTATGAATAATTCAACTGAGCATCCATTTTTTACACGCACTGTGAAATTTTTGACTATTTAAGTCGGCGGGGACATCCCAAAGCTGAAATCATTAAGATCGCATGCTATGGTGCTGTAATGGGATATTTCAATGGTGGGAAAATAGCGGTTTTCAGTGTCATAATCAAGCGATGATCATTTAATATTCTTATGGATTATTCAGAGTGATGAAATGATAATGAATGCATGTTTGCATTCAACACCCATTGTACTATTTATTTGTAAATTGTCATCACTCTACGCGGGCGGGGTCGATTATTTTTGGATAACTTTGTAAGGCGAATTCTCTGGTTAAAATGGATCTCTGCCTCACGGCCTCGCATTGACAACAGCGCACGGTAGCACGCGCGGTCTGACGTCATCAGAGCATGACATGGAGATGTATGTATCTGTGTGTGCGTGTGTATATATATAAACTGGCAGAGCTATATGTCCTTGAGTTAGAGAGCGGCAGTGGTAATATCCCTTGGCGTCAGTGTAACCAACAGTTGTGTGAGTGTGTAGGTAGGGTGACAAAAAGTGAAAATCGTTTTTTTCTATATGCTTATATTAAATGATAAACTGACATCTTGGCTTTAATTGACCTACAGGCTTGAATAAGGTACCGTTGGATTTATTTTTTCAAGAGGTATCCAACTATGCAGTTATATAATTAAAAAGCAATTTAGAAAATGTTACTAAAGTGGCTAGTTATAAGCCACTTACATCCAGCCACCAGAGGACTCTGCTTGTTTGTCCGGTGGCAGCTCCAGATTTATATTTGATGCTCTCAAGGTCTGAAATGCAGCAAGTTAAATTCTGTATGTACTAAATGACCATAACTGTGAAAGACAAAAATATTCTCACAGAGTTGTCATTTATAAGCGTAATGCTCGTGCAAATGAAAACATAGGCAGTCTATTTTTCTGAGCTGTATGAACAGCACATGACAACCACTTCAAGAATGAAATCGAAATAAAACATTCATGTCTTCTTCTTTTTTCTGCTATTCCTGTTAGGACATTCAGTGCCAGGTTAGGAAGAGCTTTCTAGACAAAGATTCTGTGTGGTAGCAGATGGTGTTCTGTTAATCCACTGTTTTCAAGGTCTGCCTTTTACTCTGTTTCCTTGGTATCCACATATCAATACTGTTAGTGGTATGTTGTTTTCAGGTAGTCTTGTTTCATAACTGAACCATTTTATTCGTTCCTTTTGATGAGTGCCTGACTTCCATGACAATAGGCATTTTGCTCAACTGTGACCTCATCATCCTCTTGTGCCGAGCAAAGAGGCAGAGATTTCCTCCTCAATTTTCTGATCAGTTCTACTGATGGTATTCCTTTTAAACAATGAAGCATCATTTCTCTCAGTTTTTCTCTCACCTGTCTTCTATTGCTATCTTTCTATCTTTCCAGACATCAAGATGGTTTGTCTCCAATGTCTCTCTTCTCAATATCTGACTAAAAAACACTGTCTCTTTCTTTTAGTTGTACATTTTTTCTACTTTCCAGGCAGTGGTTATTATTAGTTACTCTGGTGTTTAAGGTATTTACAACATTTGTCTCAGAAACCACATCTCCGCTGCCTTCTTGGTTTTTGTTCATTCCAAGATTCACTGCCGTACAGAAGAACAGGTTCGATATAACATTTCTGTACTAAGATATAAATGAATGAATATGAATTAAACAGAAACTTTAAATTTACCAAACATTCATTACATTTTCAGTCCCAATAATACAGGGGTACATAGTTGATAAGCTATGTTCAACAGCATCCACAGTAGAAACAATGAAAATAGATAAGGGGTAGATATTTCAATCAATAAATTACCTTCTTTTACAACATGTTACAAAAATGCTTGAATCCAGTTCAAAATTGGCCCCGGCAGAGAGTACAAAGGTGAGGTTAATGCAGACAAGTATACCACATGAACAACAGTACACCATTGGCTTAGGAAGACTGAGACCTTATAAGTGTGTTCATAGTACAGACAGTAAATAAAATAAAGGACCTTTTTAAACACCTTAAGAGCACCGGGCATATGGTGCTAGAGCCATATCTGTATAGACCACCTGACACTAGGTGGATGTTGTGGTCAGTGTCATGTTGGTGGCTGCTTTTACTTCCCAAAGCATTTCCTAGTACTCATTTCAGGCTGGGTCAACCTGGAAGCTTGAGTCAATTTTACAAATCTGTGCCAATGTGGATTCAAACCCATGTGTACTGGACTGGCAGGCGAGCATCTAGCCAATATAATACTGCAAGTCAGTGAGGAATATTCTTAAAAATAGTATAAGGGAGCTTCAAATGAAAACCTTAAATGTTTTTTTTGGGTGAATATATTCTGAATAAAAGAAAGAAAATTGAAATAGTTTGGTCACTTGAAACATCACGAAAGTTTGGAGAGAACAATGATGGAGGAGTATATGCCTGGGAAGAGAGGAAGAGGACGGCCAAAGAGAAGATGGGTGCAGGATGTGGCGGATGATCTCGCAGGACATCTTGCTTATGATCGAGAGGTTTTCCAGAAGGTTGTTATGGGAGCAAGGTTCTGCAAAGGACATGCTACTGAATGAATGAATATTCTGAAAAAGTAAAGAATATATTATTTTTCGATGTAGTCCCCACTGCGTTCAATACAAATCCTCCAGTGCAGATAAAGTGCTTGGATTCCTGAAGAAAAAAAAATTCTCTTGTCGCGTGAAACCAACCACTCATGCACCACTTGCTGTATCTCTTCATCGGACCGAAAAGTCTTTCCTCCCGAAGACTCTGAGTTGTCCAAACAGGTGGAAATCACTTTGGGGCTAGGTCTGGTGAGTACAGGGGATGTGGTACAAACTGAAAGTGGAGGTCTTCGATGGTTTCAACTGTTGCACGGGCAGTATGGGGGTCTATATTCATATCACTAGTGAAAGTTTTCCCTCTTGGCATGTAGTGCTCTAAAATAATGACTTGTTCATGACCAAAAAAGAGTTATCATAAACTTTTCCTGCAGATGTGTGCATGCAAAACTTCTTTGGTTTTTGTTAGGAGGGACGGTGCCATTCCTTGCTCGCTCTCTTCATTTCCGGCTTGTGGTAGTGAAACCAGGTTTCATCTCCGTAACAATTCTTGTTAGGAAACCATCACCTACTGCTTCAAAGCACTGCAAAAGTTCTTGACAAACATCAGTGCGTCATTGTTTCAATTCTGGAGTAAGCTGCTGTGGCACCCACCTTGCAGACACTTTCTGGTACTGTAGCACATTATGGATGATGTGGTGTGACTGATGTCAAGATGTGCGGCAATGTTGCTCACAGTAAATTGGCAGTTTTCCTGTATGAGGCTTTCAACGGCTGCAATCGACTCTGGGGTCACTCATGAACAGTCTGTAACAGAAGTCACGAACTTCTGACTTCCTACTTCACTCATACATTTGCTGGACTAAGCATGCATCACCATACTGGACCTTCATTCGCCGATGAATTTCTATAGGTTTCACGCTTCATTGATTAAAAAAATGGATAACAGAACACTGCTCCTCTTTGGTGCATGTCAAAAGTGGGGCGGCCATATTTAAACTGTCCTTATGATGTCACCGTGTTCGTCTGGACCATGATGTCATGTATTCAAAACTCTTAACATCCTTGACAACAATATTGACAGGTTACAAGACAATGGCACGGTTATTGTAATTTCTATCACACTTTTGAGGTTTTCATTTGAAGCCCCCTCGTATCCTAGTGCAATAGCCTGCAGATTTCACAAGAAGAAGACATGGAAAGATCCAAAAACACAATGAAACTGTTCTACAGAGTTTTGCTTTTGTGTACATATTTCCCTCATTGCACATCATGTCTAGCAAGTTAGATATCACTACCACTAACAGTAAAGCATCTATTTATGATTTCTGGTGCCCACTGGGAGGATCTGGAGCAGCAGAATTAATAATCATGCAATCAGTCTATCAATCAAGCATCTCCACACTTAAAGTTGGCTGTAATGAGCTTGTAACACCCATTGGCCTGTGTCCTCATGGTGGATTCATGTAAGTTTCTTCAAGTCCATCTCTTGATGTTGTGGACTAACTTTTATCGTTGTCTGTCCTCTTGCGGGCTACCTCTGCACCCTTCCCTCTAGCACATTCTTTAACAAGGAGCTTTGTTACTCAAATAATAATACTATAGCACAGACAGAGAATACCTTACCTCGGCAAGAAGTTCTGATGCATAGTGGCTATTCATGGTCTTATATCGAGCAATCTCCAAGTCTGTGTAGATAAATGATACAGAAATAAATGAATGTTTCTGTCATCGAGACATTGTTTAAGTTTTTTATTCAACACTAGTCAAAATTGTGCATGAGAATATACATAACAAAACAGACAATGAAGTTTCAGAAGAAAATGTTGGTTTCTGAAAGAAAAGTAGCATGTGGGCAGCAATATTTTGTCCAAGAACAGTGGCAGAAAAAATATAAAGAAGTGAAAAAAAAGTAATTATCTCCATTTCAGAGTATAAAATATCCACAACAAATTAATTAACTGTTGGATGAAATAGCTATCATGGTAAATACAAAGAATTTTTTAAAAATCCTCAGTAAAATCAAGCAAGTGTATATTATATTACCTCTTGAAGATATAAATATGGTCAGGCTATCTGACTGGGGCTAAGAAGGTTGTGGGTTCAATTCCAGGCTGCGTCCTACAGTTCACGAGTGCATTTTTTTTAGAGATTCCTGAGGGTCATTGCTGGAGCTACGGAGTTCATGCTTTGTGCAACGCTTTCCGCGCTGCAGAAACAGACTGAGCCATATGGGATAAAAACCCAGTGCAATGATGTTGACTCTGTCGACTTTTAAGCGACTTTTTTAAAGATACAAATAGAGGTGTGAGATAAGAGTATGTATTATCCCATGCCCGTACTATATTTATAGAGAGAATATATTTAACACAGTAGAAGAGAAGACCAGGATTCAACATTGAAGGAATAATCAGTGAACAAATTAGATACGTAGAAGAAACAGTTTTGTTTGGCTGGAACAGAGCAGGATTTCTATGCAAACTATTTTGGCCTACACTAACACCATTTGAGAACAAACTCTATGGAGCTGTCAACAAACTTAAGTTGACTGTTGCTTTTATTACACTCATTCATATTGAAATCTCAAGGTGAACAAAGACAAAGAAGAAGAATATTGTTCAATGTTACTTTAGCTATTCCTGTTTACTTACTTATTTCTGCCTCACACCTGCCATCATCTGTTACTGATTGTCCTTGGAAAAACAAGCTTTTGACTTGTTCAGATGTCCTTCCATTTATCGTAATTTTCCAAACTGGCTCAGTAATTTCTTTGTTGATAATTGTAGTTTTTGTTTCCATTCAAGACATTTCCATTCCTTGGCTTTTATCCTTGGTTTACTATTTGTAAGACTGCCACGGCTGAGTGGATAACATCAAGGGTTGGATTGGAAGAAGCCTGCATAAATGCATTGTGAAGACAGAAGGGCTAAAGATTCATTATAGCCAACCTTCAATGTGATGATGACATGTGATACAAAATCCCCAGTGCTTAGACATCATCATGACCATACGGTCAGTCAGTTTGAAAACTATTGTTGAAGTCAGTCATCTGATCATATCCCCCTCTCATGTCACATATTCTCAGAAATTCTCTTTAGCTCAGCATAAGTCTGTGCCCCATTACTTATTACCCATTACATTACATTATGGAACTATTAGTGTTGGAACTCTTCGCTGGTTGCTGAGGATGGAGACGGAGCGCTTATGGGAATGTCCCGAATGCTGTGATGTCGGTTCCTAGATCAATCAATCAATCAAGTCTGTGCCCCAATATTCCTGCATGCTTGTGTGATATAGTTTTTCCTTAGAAGCTGTCTTATTTTCTGGCCATGAACCTTGCCCTCCAGTATGTTCAGTTGAGGACTCCTTGTTTCAAACTATGACCATGCCAAGATAACCATTTGTATGTGTGTGTTTGTATGATGTTCAATAGTTGTCTATGTTCCCACAATGTCTTTAAGAATGTGTCCATTTTATTTCTTTTCTGCATAGCTTATTCTCTGTATTCTGCAATGACACCACATCTCAAAAGCTTCCAAGTTCTTTTCATCTCACTTGTTTGAAGTCAATGTTTCTGAGCCATATAGACCTACTGCTGCCTTGTATGGACCACAGGCACTTGACCAACTAACTCCCAGCCCTACTATGTTTTTCTGTCTTCTACATCTCCCTGCTCGTCCTTCCAATATTATTTATTGATGTCTCTAATTCTCTTCTCCATGTGTGTTAGGTCTCCCTCTATTTCTTTTATCCTGCTGTATTTTCTTCAAAGAAAGCACTTTGTAGTTATACTATTAACAGGTTTTCTCAATGTATCACATCTAGCAGCAGTTTCTTTCCCTCAGCTCTTGATTGCTGGAATCTGCCCAGTTCTCTCCGTAAGCTCTGCATTAGTGATTCTATCATGACGTTTTAGTTCTTCTTGTTCTGTGTAACTACCAATAAATGAATGTTTGCAGTTTATTAAAACAAGAGAAAGAGTGTTGAAGTGATACATAGAACCTGAAATTTTGTATAGTTGTGAAACATGGACAAGCTGAAAAACATCTAATGGCAGTAGAGATGTGGTTTCTGAGGAAAATGCAAAGAATACCGTGGACAGACAGAAAAACCAATGAGCAAGTACTACAAGAAGCAAATGAAAACCGTTAACTGATTAGAGAAGTTAGAAGTAGACAGTCAAAAATTTTGTGGACTTTATGAGAAGAAATAAACTAGAGAATTTGGTAACAACTGGCAAAACTGAGGAAAAAAGAACAAGAGGAAAGCAGAAGAGTAAATATCTGGATGGCATGGTCGAGACAAGAACACAGAGCTGATCAATGACTCCAGTGATCATGTGAGATGGCGAAACATGACTGCCCATGCTTATTGGCATTGCACATGATGATGAGTTAATTAATAATTGTTACAGTTGTTTTCCCTGTCTCTGATCCATTCAGCAGTACTTTCTTGACCTAAGAATTAAATATCCTAAGTCTGGTGCTAGATTTGAATTTCTGTTGACTTCCACAAATGTTCTCATGCTATGAAGGCTTCATTTGCCTTTTGTATAAGAAGTCTATCTGCTCCCCAACTTTGTCTACACTGATATCCAAATACATGTGATTCAACCTCTTGATGTAAGATTTCACTAAGAGAGATCAGGGTATCTTTAGCTTGATTTTTTTTCTCTTTGTCTTTCCCCAAAGCATTTTTTAAAGCCGTGAGTTCTAGTATAATAACAGCAAAATTTAAAACAAGAAAAAGTTTTATATAAGTTAGCAATGTTACTCTCGACAAAACCTACAGTAAATTAGCAATAGCCAAGATTATAACTTGCATAAAATTATCTTCTTCTTCTTTGCCTGCCTTTTATCCCCCATTATCTGTGGTGCTCAACCATCTCATGCCAAGCCATCTTCACTTTTGCTAACTTCTCCAGCCTCCTTTATATCCCCTTAACACCATTTAACCTGTCCCTAATTTTCCTTTCAGAGTCCTTAGGTCTCCCTCCATTTCGCCTGCTCTATTGGGTTCCAGAGAAAGGACCCTCCAATTTTACCACCACCGGGTCTTACCAATGTGTGTCCCACCCAGCACCACCACCCATCCTGTCATCCCCCCACCCATCCTGTCATCCCACCACCCAATCTACTACAAACATCTTCAAATATGAAAACTATAGAGACAACAATCTTCTTACCTGCTTCTGAAATATCTTCTCTACTATCAAAACTAGTGGGCATTCTCTGCTCAGGAATGCTTCCATCAACATTGTCATCACTATCAACACTGTGCTGTTCACTTTTATGGCTTCCCATGCTACTCTGTCTCAGGGCAGTGTTATCACTCACTGACCTCCGCAAGGAAGATTTAGTCCTTTCAAGGTCTGGATTTTTGGCGCTGAAGAGGGGCGTGAAACCATTACTTCTGGGCTGAATATCTGGAGATGCAGCCGCCGCAGATCCAATATCACCTGTGCTAGCAGATGTCGAAGGTGCCCCGTTTTTACATCTGTACTTCAGAATTGAGGAATACTTTTCCAACTCTATTTTCCGTTTTTCAGAAGGAATATTTTTGCTATCACTAGCATGTTTATCCAAACCAACATTACGATTTTTGCTTAACAGGGTTGCATCTTGACCAACAGATTCATGCCCTTCTCCAGACTCACTAGACTCGGCATCGCTGTCAGACAGATCCTGAGGTAAAGTGATTGTGGTCAGAGGGGTTTTCTGTAGTTTTCTCAAAGAAATGTACTCAATTAATGAGGAGAGCAAGATTGATGCTTTATCTACACATGATGCTGAATGCCGTCTTGACCACGTCACAACAGAAACAAGGCACCGATCTACGTCTGTGGAGAGACAATGAAAACATTTTTAGTAACAAACTTATATGGGAAGAATCACGTTCTTGAACTAAGACTGGAATAATCAGGAAAATCATCCCAATTAGGAAACAGAAAGGCAGTAAAAGAGATTACACAACATAAGGAGGGATCTTACTGCTTAGACATTCTGGCAAGATATTTCGTAAACTTGTTGACATAAGATACTGCGCAACTATTGAACTTCACAGCTTATTGAATCATTAATGGGACTTGGGAAAAAAAAAGAGCTGCAGAGATGCAATGTTTAATTTACAAACAACTGAGAAAACTATACTACAATCCAGTAAACTATACTTATTATATGATGACCAGGAGAAAGCCTTCAACTGGATACAGTGAAAACAACTGTGGAGGACATTTAGCAACTACGGAGCTGGCCGGCATTTTAAAAATATATGCAAATGTTTATACAGTAACAGTAAATGTTTAGTGAGAACAGATACTGGAAATATGAACAAGTTCTAGACACAGTCTGGTGTATGACATATGTGGTTACATGTAACCTGGATTCATCGCCTAAAACAATAAAAGTTGGTTGCATATTCTTTACAGGACATCGTAATTAACCCAGCAAATTGTAATGTACTAGGTAAATTTATGTTCAGTAGTTTGCCATTGCTTTCTGAATGAATTACGCTCATACCATTGTGAAAATCAACGCCAGGTAGTCTGCTTCCAAATCGCCTGCAGCTGATTTCAAATCCGGTATGCAGGATACCAAATCTGCGCTAACTGCCCCTAAGCTATAGATGCTAGCATTCATTGCCTAAATAGACCAGGGTGGATGACATTGGAACAATATCGGTGACATTGTGTGTCATGTTTTTCAGCTAGAAAAGGCTTGATCTGTTCACTACATGTGATACAAGACGCAGCAACAAATGTCAGGCAACACAGTGTGCAACCTTTTGTTTATGGTGCAACCTTTTGTTTATGACTTCTAGTGATTGTGTTTTTGTGAAGCTTATCAATTCCACTTTCCATTTTTGTTGATGTTTACAGCTTTACTGCAATCCAACCCATTTCATTCGTTTATAGGTAATGATAGCTGCCACTGTGATTGATAGAGACAGTGTATTTCACGTGTTGTTTAATACACAAAATAGTGGCTTGTTAAAGTTTGCAGAAACCATCATGATTAATCTACATAGGCCAGTTTTGTGCAAACAGAAAGACATGATAGTCAGTTTAAAATTACAGTGGTAAACAATTGATATTACTGTGTGAACATGTGTATATTTCAGCTTGATGGATTTATGTAATTATTTTACTTTATGTTGTGTGAATTCTGCAGTATGTACCTGATGAGGTGCAGCAAAATATGCCAGGCAATAAATCATGCAATCTATTGTTTGATCTTCATTATTCAGATAACTGCTAAGTTGCATATCTTTTACAGGACATCGCAGTCAACCCCAGCATTGTTTGGCTGTTTATGATTTCTTGGCAAGTTTAAATTCAGTAGTTTGCCATTGCTTTCTGAACGATTGGCACTCATACCATTTAAGACAAACCAACGCAAGGAGGTCTGCTGCCAAATCGCCTGCAGCTGTGCTTCGAACATGGTATGCAGGATTACTAACTGCATCCAGAACGCCTTCTCCACAGGGTCGGCTATTAGCTACTACAACCTAATAATACTGTTTAAAAATAACCACAATGGCAGATGGTTGTCGTTACTATTTCAGCAGACATTTTCAGCATGGCTAAAACATGTAGATATGTCCTGTGTGAAGTCATTACTGTGATGGGTAAGGGAAGGCTTGTAAAGGTCATTCAATGCTTTCTTTCCCTCACAGGCCACACATAAACAAACAAGAGCACCTTGCTGTGTTCAGCACACTACAATCATAATCTATCATTAGTGCTATCATCACACTGACATTTTGCTACAATGAATCTCCAACCACCATGTAAAAAAATTATTGAGAGTGGTCGCAGGTTGAAATCCGCATCAAGGCAGATTTTACAACTGATCTGGGCTCCTAGGTCGACTCAAATGTGTACCAGGACATGTCCTGGGCAGTGAAGACGAACAGCGCGATACTGACCAAACCACTACCCGCGTGCTGATTTGTTGTTTGTTGCATATCCTTTCTTTTTACAGGATATCGCAGTCATCACCAGCATTTCTGCCGCTGTAATCTCTTGGCAAGTTTACGTTCAGTAGTTTGCCATTGCTTTCTGAACGACCAGCACTGATACCAATGCAAAACCAATGCAAAGTGGTCTGCTGCTGAATCGCGTGCAGCTGTGTTTCGAACGCGTGTATTACAAACCGTGTCTGTAATCCCTTCGCCAGAGACCGGTGAGTGATTGATCTATAAAAGTGGGTCTAGCTCCATACCCATAATGCACCTAGAGATGTGTAAAAGGGTCCTTTATTTACTTTATATGCTCTGCAGTTTGAAGTGTTTGCTCACATGTACACTTTGTCGTAAAACCTATCTTTACTAAGTGTATGTTTAATTATTGAGCCTGTTGTGTCCTGTTCAGATTCAACAAGCATTACAAAATATACAAGATATGCTTTACAATATAAAACAAACTAGGAAAGATAGGATAAGGGCACAAACCTTGTATAGGCTGTATGAGATAAAATTCACATGTCTGTAATGTCTCATTCATCTGTATCAGCCAGCACACTCCATTGTCTTCTCTGTGCCAAAATCTGTTGAGGTTTTATTATATGACTGAAGAATATTTTAAAATGTTCATACTTCTAAAATAAAGTGTCACATCAAGTGATTCAATGAGCATGATCAAAAAGGAGGTGGGTTCTGTATGTAGACGAGGTTTGTTGTCCATAGAGTCACCTTTACCTTTGTTCTGGGACTCTGGAGTTGAGGGAAACAAATGAGCCGATAAACTTGCTGGCTCTGCATCCCATTCAGATGGCCAGCCCATGGACTGTGCCAATGTTATTAACACCCTTAGAGAGATGTTGAGAACAGAGGACACTGATGTCAATAAATCCACATCACTGTCCAGAATGAGAAACTCTGGAGTAAGAATTGGCACGGCCAGACATGAGAGGCATATCGGGAGAATGAGGGGCCTCATCAACCAATACAAGGCTGGAACTATTACCCGTCGGACGTAGATATTGGGGGGAAGATCATAACACCTAAGGACTTGTCTGAAGTGCAAGGATGATACCCCAACAGATAACAGTGTTAGATGTCCATGTCTGATAAGATTATTTAGTCAGAAGACAGGAATGAGGTCCACCAATAAATTCATTCTTGAGTAATTAATTTAATGTGCTGGTTTGCCTTTGACTTTGAGATTCACATAGAGCTTTAAACGTTATGACTGTTATATTGTAAGTAACATTTCTATATACAGGAGAGACGGAAGGAGTACTGTGATGAAAAATGTCAAAAATGATTAAATCTGTGACAATTCTGATCCATACATAACTGGCGGAAATCCAATTTCAGAACACAGACATACAAACGATACAGTCCTCCTCTCAAATACTGTCAAGGGATTAAAATTGTTAATTCCTATCTCTAAAAAGGATTACGATAGTTAATTCCTATTTCTAAAAAGGATTACAATAGTTAATTCCTATCTCTCAAAAGATTACAATACTTAATTCCTATCTCTCAAAAGGATTACTACAGTTAATCCTATCTCTCAATAAACAGAATAAAGACCACCATGTTTTTTCTGAACACTAAAAAAAAAAAACCACAAATATCTACAAAGAAAATTATATATGAAAACAAAATTGACAATCAAGAATGAAGAAATTGAATCATAAACCATTTCACAATCCTAAAAAAAGTAAAAATCATGGTATGATAAAATCAATAATATGGAGCTCATGACGAAAACTAAGTAAATCCTAGTCAATCAATAGGTGAAGAAAAGACACTGGTGAAGGTTTGGTTACACACTGAGAAAACCTTATAACCAGAAAGTCCTTCCTCTGGAAGGACCTAGAGTGCAAAAGAAATAGAGGGAGAACTTAAAACATACAGAGAAGAGAATCAGAGACAGAGATGAGTAATATGGAGAGGACATGTGAGCAGAGTGCCTATGCTCCATTGAGGAAACAAAGGCAGAAGAAGGAGGAAGAAAACCAAGTTTTCTAAATATATAGACGTTACAGAACAATTTGCAGACTGCTGGGTATCGAGAAATAGATTAATACTGACATTCTATAGGATGTATTTTTAATGACTGTGGGGTTTTTGAAAATACTGCTGTTCCAAGTTTTGTATTCACCCTCTGTGAACTCATGCAACATAATGGGTAAATACAAAA
This sequence comes from Cepaea nemoralis, assembly GCA_014155875.1. Taxonomy (NCBI): domain Eukaryota; kingdom Metazoa; phylum Mollusca; class Gastropoda; order Stylommatophora; family Helicidae; genus Cepaea; species Cepaea nemoralis. The sequence goes on from JACEFZ010008122.1 coordinate 412,540, forward strand.
CTTGGAACGGCAATATTTTCAAATACTCCACAATCATTAAAAATACACCCTGTACGAGATCTGAACATCGAAGAAAACTTGCTCAGAAACAGCATCAAGACTCGGAAATTAAACTCCTTTGACCCTATAAGTCGCTGAGAAGGAACATCAATGTACGGCATTTATCCTGTAAGACGAGGCGGGGTTCAATAAATGTGAAGGTGGACACATGACATTAAAGACATCATGGAAATGAAACTGCAGAAGACAGGGGGATTGGCAAAGAATTGGGAATCTTTCTTGTGAGTTTATGAGGAGCTGCATTGTGGTAAACGCTCCCAAGGCGGCCAGAGGAAACGCTTTAAAGACACTCTGAAGATCTCACTAAAAGCTTTTGGAGTTCATCAATTCATCATGACACTTGGGAGACTGTTGCCAAAGAGCAAAATTTGTGGCGTACATCATTACACAAGGCTGGAGTGTAGTTACTTGTGAAGCAAACAGGACTGCAAGAGCTACGAAAAAAAAGGCTGGACAGTAAAAACCACTGCAGGAGATCCTCCTCCTGGAACGTCAAGCATTCTTTGCTCACATTGTCAAAGAACATTTCGAGCCAAAATAGGCCTTATCAGCCATCTTAGAACTCATGACTCCACACTTTCAACCACACTGGATGAAATGAATGGTCATCATCATTCTTGATTGACAAACAACAGATGAGAGCAATGTTCTGTAAAGAACCTTCTACATGATTATAAAATTAGTGGAACTGCGTTAAAGCTGTGGAAATGTAAACAATATAAAATAACACAAAGTAATGCAGCTTTACAGAACACAATTACGAAACATACAGGACGTTGCGACGACTAGCCTTCATCAGCAAACAAATACATACACAAAACACAACATGTAATCACGGGGAAGACCCCCCAGTGATTACATTAAGGCATAAGAATGGCATGAGAAGAATGAAAAAAATGAGACCATTGAAGAGAAAATGAAAATTTGAAAAAAAATGTTGCTACTTATATCAGAAGAGTTTGGAAGGATTGTTCAAAATGACCTGGATGACCAGATCCACAGAGCCTAATATTGTACCAGAAAATGTCTTTGGAATTAAACGCAGCCGGTGTGATATTGACCACATCCCCCCTCGAGTGCCACATGGTCTGTAAAATATTGGGCTAGCACCACATGCCAGTATGCTTCAAGGCATGGACAAGGCTTCCTTTACTTTTTTCATACCTATCTGAGAAGGCTAGGCACCTGATCCACAATCCCAGGATCACGGAGGAATGTGACTTTGTCACGCTTCTCATATACTTTTGTGATAAACAGCTAACAATGTAGAAAAGGGAGTGCTCTATATATCTCAAATATTTCATTTCACAACCATTCCTTCCTTGCCTGGAAGCAAATACGTGAATTCAGTTAAATGCCATATAATAATTGTTTGTCCCCAAGCAGGAACCTGTTATAGGTATGCATAATGATAGGGCCATCACAATTTGTAGGCCTGAATTAACAGAGGAATAGGTGACCAAAATTTCTCCCACTTTGGCAGGCGATGAACCCCCATGTCGACTCCTCGTCTGACTGTGTTCATATTATCAGCGCAGTTCGACTTCGTTAATGTGTCCTGTCAGATTTGTCATTCCAAAGAATGATAGGAAGTTTCTGAACGTGACACTGCTCCATTCCAGATTTGTGCCATGCTCATAAACTTTGTCGTGGGAAGATAATGAACATTAAGATACATATTATTACATCAATGGTAGCGCTTGTTGTACTTCTTGCATTTCTAAAGATACCCATATGTTAATGGGACCCATAAGGTCAGACAGGAATAGAAACACTGTAACCGGCCATGCATGGCATCAATCACTCAATCAATCAGGTGCCGTCTCCACAATGAAGGTTGACTGCAATAGATCTCCAACACTATCTGTCTCTCGCCCTGACTGATGTTCATCCATCTCTTGATGTTATCTTCCCACTTGTATCTTTGTCTAACTCTCGCTCGCTTTCCCTGAACCTTGCCTTCCAGTATGGGTTTTATAAGAGTATTCTGTATTTTAACGTGGCCAAAATATTTCACTTGTCTCTTTTTTATTTCTTTCATCAACTCTCTTTTCATTCCCAGTTTTTCTAGAACCTCTGTATTTGAATCATGGCATAAAAGGCAACTAATGGGTTTGGTATGAGACTGGCATCTTATTCTATGGAAAATTTCAGCTGCAAGATCCAACCAATCATGAAGACTATAAAGATCAAGGGCTAGGCATGAGTTGGTAAGAATCTATATTTCATTGGGAGATGAAAGGCACAAGAAGAGGAAGAAGAAGTCAAATGAAAAGAACTATTCTAGATTTGTGATGCATAATGGGTTTAATAAATCAACCATGTTTAATGGGTTTCATTGATTACATGCAAAATGTCTAATATTAGATTCACGAGCCGTTTAATTTTGCCATAAAGTCTATTGATTTTGTCATAAAGTCTAATTTTAGATTCAGGTTAGTAGTTTCATTGCCCTTTCTCATTCCACCTACATATTCACTAACATTTAACCCTTAACAGAAGTAAACATGCGCCTTCTGACTCTGAACTGTGACAGCGTATTAATTATTTTTATTTTTTATTGAGAGGCCGATAATGCGGATTATAATTCCACAAATAGGAATAGTTTAACATTCAAAGTTTGTGACTGCCTATTGCCTGCAGTGAAACTTAGTTAGATTATACAGTTAGTGACAGACTCTTCATTTCTAGGTTAACAGTTTTGAGCAAAGATGATCAATTTAGTAGTTAACAAAGCAGAAAGCTGGTCTGAGGACACATAGTAGTAGGTATAGTTTGTGATAATAGCGAAAGCAGAGATGAGCCCCAGACATGTATTCTGGCTCTAGTAGTTTATCTGTCCCATGGAATTTCTCTCTCTCTCTCACTCACAGGAGCGCGCACCCCCCCCCCCCCCCCCCCCCCATAACAAAAAATTATCAGTATATTCTGCACTAATAACAATAATGTATTGGTGTTTATAGGGAGATTGTCTATGATTATGGAAAATACATATTTATCACTGACATCTTTCTTGGCAATGTGTTGAAAGCTGTATAGAAGATTGATAATTTCCTCGAGTTATTACCAGGTTATCACTAGTAACATCATTCAATCTAAAGGGGAAAATCAATTAGTATAAACAATATAATAAACACAGTAAAACTAAAAAAAAAAACCTTCAATTATATTGCGGTGAAGGACAATTTTCTTATTTAAATCATTGTTTTTAAAAATTTTCTTTGGTTATAAAATTCTTGTTTTTAGCTGCAGAATGTCATGTAGTTATATACAATGTTTCATTTATACATTAAAAGATGAGGATATGCATGCTGAGAGAACACTATTGCAGTAGACTAACATGAGTCTATGCATTATCTTGAGAACATAAACAGAAAGAGGGAAAACATATTTTATGTAGAAAGGTTTCACCAAGATATATAAAAAAGGTATCACAACATTTCCGGCAGCATTCTGCATAGCCGCAGGTTTTATTGTGCTTATTCTTAAACTTCCAGTACACTGATGGAGGGGTAAGGAGTCAACTCCTACACCAATCAGTAGGACTTCAACGTTGACTTACCATTCAGATAGCAATGGCAAACTACTTAATGTAAATGTGCCTAGAAAACTGGGTTGGGGTTGATCACAACATTTGTTAACATGACAACATATCACCAAGACTAGACATATTAAACACTGAAAATGTATGCTACTCAATATTTAAAATAGAAATACAATGAAATAACATTCAATTACAAATAATGCTTACTTCCTGCAGACATAATCACGCACACTTTAACCTGAAAGACCTATTATAAATTATTTTCTAATTTAAAACAAAACTGCAAATAAGCACCTCTTATATTCCAGAGATACTGTTGGCACTACATTCTCTGTGAACCAAGGGTCATGACTCTGCAAACCAAATCTAGACTCGGAATAACACAGCCGCTCCTCCTTGACACAGTCCACCTGCAGCAATAAAACAAATACAATAAAACATTCAACTATTTGTTACAGTATTTCAGCACTAGATGTCTCAATCCAGTGAGAGAAGATGTACAATAGACAAATAACATGAATCAGACATGACAAACTGCTGTAGACTGACACAGAATCAATACGAATACAACTTCTGTTGCATCATTTCTTTGTGACATCTGTTTCATGTTACTGCTAAATGTTAATCTATATGATGTCTTGGAGATGTGTGGCAATATAGGTGTGATTGTTTGTTTATAATATTTAACAGATTCAACGCCAAACAACAAGTAGGTTTGGACCAAACATGGTACACAATCAAACGAACAAGTATTACGGTGTAAATATCCATTTTGTTGTTGTTGCTTATCCTATTTATAGGACATCGTTGCAATCACCAGCATTTTACTGCTGTTGTTGATGTCTTGGCAAGTTTACATTCAGCAGTTTGCCATTGCTTTCTGAATGACCGGCTCCCATACCAACACAATAAAACCCAACGCAACACTGTCTGCTGCCAAATTAGGTCGCAGCTGTGTTTCGAACGCAGGTAAGTGGGCTTACGAATAACGTCCGTAAGCCCTTAGCCACAGAGACCAAATGTCCATTTACTGAACATAAAAATTGCTGAAAATACCACGAAACAGAGCAAATAACATAATGACTCTAGTATGGCGATATATCTTTCTTCTATCTGAATGGGAGATCACATATGGCAATGTATTATCCTTTGTAATATATGGTAGAACGAGTCTTTCAATTCAACATTTCAAATCTATTTTAAAGTGTTTTTGTGACATAGTATCATATAGTAAATTCATGTCAGTATTGAATATATTTCTCTTCACTGTAAATTTTCGTGTAGTATAAGGACATTTTATTCCAAAAGTTCACCCCAAGAAAAAGTTTAACAGGTTATTATAATAACATTGTTAACAAATGGAATCAGCAGTCACTAGTCTTTCTTGTGACTGCTAATTCCGTCGACGATGAACTGTATTTTTTTGTGGAGGACTTTTGTGTTGGCATTCTGATGGCGGCATTATGCACAAAACCTGTATGGACTGTTAGCTTGCAGAGACACTTGTCTGTTCCACTTTTCACATTAGGCAGTGGGGAGCATGTTGTGTGATATTCACTGGCACAGGAACGGAACATAATGGGGACGACCCATTGCCATGAAGTTGGAACCACGACTAACTAACTAACTAACCATTATAACTGCTTCTGCAGGAAATTACTTAAGACCGGAGCAATTGTTTACGTATCAAAATTTTATACAGTAATGTAATTTTACAAGAGTACTTTTCTCAATTTCTTCTCATTCTCAGATTATGGTCGTCACTAGGAAGAACGAAATACCACAATGTAATATACAAGTCATCATCATCACCATCATCATCATCATCTGCCACTTCTGCCGTCAAGCATCGTGGGGAGGAATAATTTGCGTTCCAGCGCCCGGTGGACGGCACTGGATAGTGTCATTCCGTGTGGTTGTACAATGTCTCTGATGTCGTCAATCCATTTTCTTCTTGGACGTCCTCGTGGTCTCGTCGCAGATGATCTTTGATGTAAGGCCAGTGATGGTAGTTGCTGATGATGCATTCTAACGACATGGCCAAACCACTTGATCTTCTGGCTGAATATACAAGTAAATGGGAACTATTCTTCAACAAGTGAATCGGTACAATTATCTAGGAACAGTCATAATATCTGATGGGAGATGCCTTGTAGAGATTAGATCAAGAATCGCCATGGCCAAAGTAGCCTTTAGCAAGATGAAAAAAATACTGACCAAAAAAAAGATGTCAAATGAAACGAGAAAAAGAGTGTTGAGGTGCTACATAGAGCCTGTTCTTTTGTATGGATGTGAAACTTGGACAATGAGCAGTCAAGCTGAAAAACATCTGATGGCTGCAGAAATGTGGTTTCTGAGGAAAATGCAAAGAATACCATGGACAGACAGAAAAACCAATGACCAAGTACTACAGGAGACAAATGAAAATCGTAAAATGATTAGAGAGATTAGACGTAGACAGACAAAATTTGTTGGAAAGGTTATGAGAAGAAATGGATTGGAGAACTTAGTGACAACTGGCAAAATCGAAGGGAACAGGCCAAGGGGAAGACCAAGAAGTAAATACCTGGATGGCTTGGCCACATGGCATGGTCGAGACAGGAACATTGAGCTGATCCACGACTATGGTGATCGAGTGAAATGGCGAGTCATGACCGCCCATGCATTCCGGCATGGCACATGATTGATTGATTGATTGACTCTCCTCAAGTGATAACTGCTGCAATTGGTATAGGATGAATTTGTAATCTCTGGAATGGAAGCAGGTGATCATAACAAAGAATACAGAGATTAAAGAATGTTCTTTATTGACTATAAGTGTATGTCAGTACTGTGTGCAAGACTTCATCAGGAGATGAATGAATAAGGATAGCAAGAGACAGAAGGCAACCAACCATCTGCATCATCAATGTGAAATTACATGTACAGCCTGAGGACAGTTTTCCTTATCTATATTGCTGTTGCATGAGATTGGTAATTGCAAATCATGAATTGTATGCCTGAGGTATGCAGTGTGCAGGGCAATGAACAGGCTGATAGATTAGCGGCTGTTGCCTCTCTGAGTAGTGCTAAAGGTAATGTGGTGAAGCTCTTTAGGATTGGCTTGAGAGTGCAGTTGATCAGATGGAGTATCCATATCTGGAAAGAATGGTCCAGAAGGGAGTGAGTAGAGGGTCTGTGCAATATTCAAACTATAGAGAAAAAACTAGGTGGACTGTTAATCAAATTACTACTGAAATAATCAGCATGGAAATGTTTTGGTGTCTTTTGAAGTGGAGGATGAAGTGGGAATCTTCTGAGTGCAGTGATGTCGATTCTTAAATTCAGTATTCATCATGGAGTTCTACACTACTGTTTTTGGTTAACTGTTCAAGACACCTGTTTAACAGGTTATGTTACCCTTCTAGTGGAATTAAGGCTGCCTGGTTATACTGGTTGAGGTTTTATTTAAGCGTCCCCTCCCCCCCCCCCCCCACACACACACACAGAAAAAAAGCATCACTTTACAGAGGATTTGAATCCAGATTTCCTGAATGAGAGCCTTGTATTCTAGCCACTCGGCCAGACTCTCCAAGCGCTAATCACAACTGCCACATAACAGTCACGCACACCGCCAAACATAAGTTTGGATATTCCCAGACTCGGAATAGAATGAATTGACCATGGGTAACCAAGACCGACGTGGACATCGGGAGATAGCAACGGGAAGGCTTCAAGGAAAAGGACAAGAGGTCAGCGGTTCTCTTGGCGCTCGTGTTACATGGACATGATCTGGTAGGTGCAGTTTTATTAGTGGTGCGAGGAGTTCAGCTGTTCTTACATGCATACCGGGACAGGAGTCTCTAGACAACAATTTACGCTAGCTTATGAAAGTCCTTGGAAGATCAAGCAATCACAGGAGGTAGAAACTGGGTCGTTATTAACCTGTAACTTCCCGTCCCCGTATCAGGGGCTGGTTACATTTGATGATCATGTTTCGTATTCTTCTGTAAAGGGATAAAGCCGAATAAAGATTCAAATCTCTGAATTGCACCCGTTTTCTCAAGGTGAGCTTGGTTTAATTCGTTTGTACTTTGAATACGAGCTGTTGACATTGAAATACCATAGAATGTGTCAAGACAACAACCAAGTCTTCAAAGGACCTGGGGTGAGTTGACTGAGGCCCTATGCTCCTTGCGAGATAAAAACAGAAGAAAGAGAAGTGAATTATATAGATGGAAAAGCAACAGAGTGATAACATAAGACTAACTCAAATAAAGGCAGTACTCCACTGGATAATGAACATTCAATGTTACGGATCCCTGTAGACATGGCTCTTTAATGAATTTTAGCAGCCAAACTTCTTCACTGCAGCATGGCAGAGGAGACCAGGGAGTGGGGTCTATGTAATCTGACAGCAACATATACTTGACCTGGACAGGCATTGATGGTATGCCACGGACCATGACTGGCACTTCCAGCGATGCAAGACTGTGGGTGTTGGAGGCAGAGATCACACCAGGCTTCCACTCACAAGACTGGCTGATGTTCTTCAGCACATGCAGTAATGCCTGCAAGACACACAATCATGTTTTCATTGTTAGCTGCTGCAGTGGCAAGTTCCCCTTCTGATGTGGTTTGGTCTTCATATGGGCACCACACTTATGTTGGTCATGTAAATCAAGATACAGTGTGTGCACATACAATAAATAAAAGTGACCAAAAAAAGTTGTATTTTCTTCCGCACAATGGTAGAAAGAGCAGCAAAATAGACAGATAGAAAGAAAGAAAGAAAGAAAGAAAGAAAGTGAATCCATCTGAATGGTTGTTGGTCACATAAGCAAGTAAAGTAATGGACCTTTTTCCACCATAAAGACACATTGGGCATATGGTGCTAGACCTATATATTTACAGACCAATCAACACTTGGCAGGTGATGAGGTCAGTATCATGCCAGCTGCGTTTACCACAACGCAACTCGCTGTAAAAAATTTGTTTAGGGAGCCTGTGATCTGGCATGCGAGTCAAGTGACCAGCCCAACGAATCTGATTCTTCATCAGTATAGTGTGGATACTGGGCATGAACGCTCTTTCTAGGACTTCAGTGTCTGGGATCTTGTCTTGACATTTAATCTTCAGTAACTTCCTAAGGCAGACTGTGTGGAAGTGGTTTAATTTCCTAGCGTGTCGCTGATAAACAGTCCAGGTTTCACAAGCATATAGCAGTGTGATACTGGGTATGCCAGTATCTACCATGGGAATATCTTCACCTAGTTTATTCAATAGTTTGCTATATATCTGTGAAAATTCACAGACAGACATTTTCACTTGTGAATCAATCAAGGAACCAATCAATCACCTACCTACCAGCATGGTAACATAGTAGTTAGTGTGCTTGCTTCTTAAGGCATGGATCCAGGTTCAATCCAAGAAGTGGCATGATTTTCTTTCCTGATCACTTAAGCTCTTGGCGGACCCAGCCTCATGAAACGGGCAATACATAATTGCCATAAGTATCTGGAAAGATAAGGTGGTGAGGAAGGGAACTGTCCACCCCACCTCTTTATACCATGGCCTAGAATATATGAAGGCCTAACACTTCACACCCCGACATCAGTATCTGACATGGAACTAACTTTAGATAACTGCCTAACTTCTCTCTCTCTCTCCTGAATGCAAAATATATGGAGAAATACCTGTGCAGATGACTGGACCTGGTTGAAGACTGCATACACTTTGACCGATGGCGCATTCAGGTTATGTGGAAACGTCAGAAAATTAAACCAAATGCGCTGACCATGGGCATAACTGTCTATCTTCCAACCTTTCTGGCATGAGATGGGAAATGGCTGAAACAGAAAACACCATTTTTATTAGACATAACAGAATTAAGTTCAGCTGAGTCAAAAACCGACACCACTGCACTTGGGGCATTCCCATAAGCACTCAGTCCTCATCTTCAACAGCCAGCATAGAGTTCCAATACTAATGGTGCATTATACATAACAGTCATGCAGTAACTGTTGTTTAGTTTACCTTTACCTGTGGAAACTTTTGTATTTATCTGCTCATCAAAACAGCAGTATGGGTTCAATCCCCAGTTAAATGTAAATTTGCCTTGCCCACAAGAAGTGGTTTTGGAAGTATCTAAACTTTGTAGCTGGCGTCTGTAGCGTAGGGTGACCCATATACTGTGTTTCTAATCAGCTGCAGGCAATTTGGAAGCAGACTAGTTGATTTTTAACAAAGGTAAGAGCTTCAGTTATTCAGAACGCAATGGCAAACTACTAAAAGTAAACTTGCCTAGTAAATCACAAACAGTTAAAAGATGACGGGGTTGATTGTGACGTTCTGTAAAGAACATGCAACTAACTTTAGTTCAACATTGTAAATTAGGCACCAGAGATTGATATGAGAAGGAAGCTGATGAGGATGGGAACTGGCCACTCCACCACATGATACAGTGACCTAGTAAATGTGAAGTTCATCACCATGTAGCAGGTAATGTGCAGAATGCCACTCTCATCATGGCCCGCCAAAAAAAAAAGAAGATTCTTTTGCATGTTTTCCTGCCTCATGGATTTTCAGCTTTCTTCTGTGTGAGTTTTCTCCAGACAGTTAGTTTTCTTTGAAATTACTTGTGTATAAATTTTACAATTCTCTTCATGATTAATTTCTTGTGCGGTATCTTCTCTAAGATATTTACCTTGTACTTACCTTCACATTTTTAAACAAGTCCAGCATCTCAAGAATACTGAAATTTTCCCGCCTCTGTGAATGAATTATGTGAGAAAAACATTATTTATTATCACTAAAATTGAAACTTTAATAATAGGGATAGTCACAAAGAATACTTACAGCATGTAAATCCCTTCTATATATGTGATAAGGAGGAGTAAACCAACGCATTAATTTCAAAAAAATAAGTTTATAATGAGTCCAAAAGTTAGATTTATAGAGAACTAGCTGACCCGGCCCGGCTTCGCCCAGTCCCTGGCGGGAATCTATCTATCTGTCTGTCTGCCTGTCTGTCTGACCCAGCCCGGCGTCGCCCAGCTCCTGGTGGGGAGCATCTCATTTAATTCATATAAGTAATCATATAAGCTCCCGTTCCCGTTTATCTATCTGTCTGTCTGTCTGTCTGTCTGATGACTTGGCCCGTCCCGTCCGTCTGCCCGTCCGTCCGTCTCTCCCACCCTCCCTCTCTCTCTCTCTATCTATCTATAGCCAGGGGACTTAACTTAAGATATAACAATGCTACTAAAAGTTATGTCCCTTGTTTTATTTTTTCTTATAGTCATGTAATTACAAAATTAAATTTTAGTAAGTAAATAGCTGATAGTACACTAAAAAAAACTATGACAGTTGGTTGCACTGGAATGAGAAGAAGACGTGTAGAAAATTTCATCTCAATCGGATTGACCGTTCGTGAACGCATAAAGAACGGACCCACATACATCCATACATACATACATCGCCTTTTATAGATATAGATATACATCAGGTGAAAGATTTGGGACAGAGATTAGAAGTAGGATAGTTCAAGAAAATGCGGTATTTCAGAATATGAAAACTATCTATATAATAAATCACTTTCACTGAATGTCAGAAACAGAGTACTGAAGTGTTAGTGTTATAACACACCTGTTCTGCTGCATTGTACTGAATTATGGAATGTGAAGGAACAAATTAGGCAGAGCTTGCAGTCAATGGAGATGTGGTTTCTGAGATGAATGCAGTAAATACCTAGGATGGCCATACTACAACAATTGCCTGGAAGAGACTAATGAAAGTAGAACATTATACACAACTATACAAAAAAGACAACCAGTGTTCTTTAGTTATATAATAAGAGAGGCAGTGGACAACATCGTGATGATTAGAAAAGTTAGCAACAGAAGAGACAGAAGCAGCTTCTTTAACCCAAGTTAAAACTGTATTTTTCCTTAGCGAAACAACTGTTACTTTGAATTATTAATGCTTAGGACAGAGAAAGTGATAAACTATTATAATTTTCTAAGAAAATTAATACTCAAAGTAACAAAATAAAATGCATTAATCAGGAATAATATCAGTTCCTTTGACAGTTAAGGATTAGAAAATTATTAACATGCTGACAGCTGTCAACAAAACAAAAGAAAAGTATAATGCTAAACAAACAGCAACAATTAGAATTGTCATTAGAGATGAAAGCTTCAGCAAGAAACACATAATATAAATATTAGACTGCTGTTAAAAATACTTTTTTGTATAACACAATCTTGGCTGTATAGTATATTGAGCATTGGCTTTCAAACACAAAGGGCTAGCTTCAATACACATGAGGAGGAGTTCTTTTTGGCCTTACACAAAATGCAGTGGTAGAAAAGTGTAGGAAATTTCTCCAAGGTGGAAAGACAATAAGCAGGGGAACTGGTCATTACAGTTTCTAGTTATGTGAGATAACACGTGTTATCACTTTATAATAGTTTCTGCTACGGGATATGGGATTAAAGTTAGTTGCATATCTTTTATAGGATGTTGCAATCAACCCCAGCATTTATTCACTGTTTGTGATTTACTATGTAATGTTGGTTCAGTAGTTTGCCATTGCTTTCTGAATGGCCAACATCTCATGCTATAGACACATGCAGCTGTTGTTGGAGAATTATGAAAGAAATTACAGAAAATTCAGTAAACAAATCAGAAATACCTCTACTAGAGAAGATCTATAAATAATCTCTCAATACTTTGATCAGTAATGAAAAAGATAGAAAAGATTAGCAAAAATAACTCATTTGACACAAATTGTAAAAGCAAACTAGATGCCTTAACCTAAACTGCTAGATAAACAGTAACCTCAATATTAGTAAACATTAAAAGTAAAGATACAAATGGAGGAGCTGTTCACATGACATAACAAACATACGTCATAACCTTTGTCTTTGTTTTCTATTATGGCATAAAACCAATCTTAAATTGTTTTTAAACATGCATGGACTATTCTCCAGATGAAACAACCGATTCACAGGAAATAAATGAACTTTTATTTGCAGACGATCAGTGCCTGTTTTATAGTGACGAGGGCAGACTGCAAAATCATATTAATAATCTGAGTTCAACATGAGAGTTACAATATGAGCATAAATACAGCCAAAACCGAAGTAATGCGAGTTAGCAGATCGCCGGGCCTACTAAATATACAGTTAAATAGCACAACTCTGAAACAAGTTAAAGAATTCAAATATCTTGGAAGTATGATCACAGAAGATGGCAGATTAGACAGAAATTGAAATCAGATGTCAAAAAGCTAGTGCACTTACATATCAACTATCACCCTTACTGAAACATCCAACATCCGCAAAATGACAGATAATAAGCAGCACATTCACACCAACCCTTTGCTACCAATCTCAGACCTGGACTTTATCCAAATTACACCTTCACAAAATCAACACCTGCGAAATGAGATGCCTGAGGAGAGCTGCCAACTTAACAATCCGAGACCGAGTAAGAAATGCTATTATCAGACAGACTGTAAGATCAACACCTTGTGCCACATTTATTGAAAGACAGAAGATCAAGTGGTTTGGCCATGTCGTTAGAATGCAACACCAGCAACTACCATCACTGGCCTTACATCAAAGATCATCTGCAACGAGACCACGAGGATGTCCAAGAAGAAAATAGATTGACGACATCAAAGACATTGTACAGCCACACGGAATGACACTATCCAGTGCCGCCCACCAGGTGCTGGAACGCAAATTATTCCTCCCCACGCAGCTCTGCTGTAAACAGGCACAATGCAATCATGTCCGGAAAAAAAACTCCGGATGAACGCAGAAGAAGAAGATTCCTCCCCACGACGCTTGACGATGATGATGATGATGGACTATTCTTAAATTGTTTTTAATCATGCATGGATCAATCTGAAGCATAAGTCTCCTACATTGCTTTAATCAATGGTTTATAACATTTTTGTTTGGGTGTCAGTTATGTAATAGTTAAATGCTTGCATGCTGGCCACTGGTATGAATCTGCATCAAGGTAGATGTTAAAAGTTTATCTGGGTTCTCAAAGATAATGCATACAGATAAAATTACTATGGAGAAAGAAATATATGTTAATGAGGAAAAATTGGAGGTGGTGGAAAATTTTGAATATCTTGGGTCATTGATTACCAACAATGGTGACAAAATGAAAGAAATTAAAAAGTCAAATATCTATTGCTCTTCAAAGGCTCAAGCAACTGAATAAATTGTGGAGTGGGACAGATAGAACTATACATATTAGATTTTTAAGAGCATGCATCTTTCCCATTGCAACATACGCCTGTGAGACCTGGAAACTTACTAAACAAGCTGAACAGCGCATACATGCTTTTGAATATAAATGTTATAAATGAATTCTAAGAATATCATGGATAAAGAAAAGAACAAATGCATCCATACTTCAAGAGCTGAATATTGAAGAAGGTTGGCTAATAAAGACGATAAAACAAAGAAAATTGAAATATTTTGGTCATTTGAAATGTCACAAAATTTTGGAGAGAACAATAGAGGGGTATGCCTGGGAAGAGAGGAAGAGGAAGGTCAAAGAGAAGATGGATGCAGGCTGTAGCGGTTGATCTCCAGATGGGTGTATCGTACGTGGGACATCTTGCTTATGATCGAGAGGTTTTCTGGAAGGTTGTTATGGGAGCGAGGTTCTACACATGCTACTGAATGGATGAATGAATCTGGTTTCCAGGTCGACCCAGTCTAAAACATGAACCAGGAAATGTCTTGGGAAGTAAAGGCAGCCAGTTTGATACGACCACATCACCCACAGAGTGCCAATTGGTCTATACAAATATGGATCTAGCACAAATTCCCAATGCACCGCACATTAAGGCAATGTAAAATGAATGTTAGCTTACTTTACTGCAAGTTTGTTCATGTGTTTGTCTCTTCAAATGAATTTCCTGTTTACTGCTAAGTAAGTTATGCTGATGTGTCCATCTTGGTGACATAAAAGAAAATTGTGACACCAAAATGTGACACAGAAATAGCAGGGAAAATTCTTAACTTGCACGAGTGTTTGGAGAATACGTGAAACACGGTTTGTGAGTGTGAGGGAGAGAGAACTCTCGTGTTTGAACGGGGAGTACGGCTCTAGACACGGTCGAGGTTAGACGTGTCTAAGGAGTGCGAGAATGGCATCCGTCTATTGCCTTTGTGTATGATATGTTTTAGAAGAGTGCTAGTAATGCTTATTTTATTTGAGTATAACTGTGCCCGAACTGTGCATGATGATTTGACTGTATACGCGAAAATGTATATTAAATGATAGAAACAAGCGTGGAATTCTGTCAAGTATGTTAGTTAGACTTGTGGTGTTGAACTTTAAATATTCAAGTATACCTTGAGTGAATGCCCATCATGGGTTGACCTTGCTGAGAGAATAACAATAAACAGAAGTTGGTCCATGACAAATGGTGTCAGAAGTAGTAAAACCCATCATCCGCATGGCATGACAAATGACGTCACAAACGAAGAAATCTACCGAACCATGACAGGTTAATTCTAAAAGAAACAGCGAAATTTACCGACCACCACAAAAATCTAAGGTAACAGATAATGATATCGCCACCAAGAAATATTATTTTCAAAATTGTGAATGGTGTTGAAACTCTCACAATTGTGAAAAGTCCACCTCCACCACTGACAAATGATAACGAATGTCAAAAGTATTAGAAATATATTGCCACTTTTGTCAGCATGAGAGTTAAATGATATTAAAAGTGTCGCAACTTCACCACTACATTAAAGGAAATGTTGTCAAAAATGCCAGAACTCCACTACAACCATGCAAGTTAATCTTCAACATAACACAGAAGAGTTGACTTATTTCAAACACAAAATTCTTGAGATCAAAATGGATGATTGACAGGACCGTCTGTTAAAAAAATAATTCAAAAAACTTATGGCTAAATTATTGAAACTACATTGATGAAATACCAACAAATAATTGAGCCAACATGTTTAAAGAACACCAACGTGAAAATTTGTGACTTTACCGAACAATAAACTATCAAGACAGAGGTGTTCGAAAACTTTTTAAACCAAAGTTCGACATTAGAATAAACGTAAATTCTGAACTAAGAGAGACAATTTATGACTCTAACAGCATTGTAACGCTGAAACGATGTCCGTAAGTGAGACAACTTCCGAAATAGGACACAGAGAAATCCTACTTTACGCAGGACAGTGTGATGACATCATAACACAAGATGGGTTTAGGACTTTGAGACGGACAGACATAGAGCAGTGGTTGTGTTTAGTGAGTAGTTGTGATATGATAGTGGGAGTGATGGCACGACTGAGTTAGGAAGCGAACTATACTTGAGTTGGGACGTATGCGCTGAGAGACAGTATGAGATCTATGATATGCCATTTTATTGTTTGTAATCTCCAATGAACGATGATATATATATATGTTTTGGTGTGTTGCTGAGAGCGCAACCACATGTGAGTTTGCACATGTGAATATTCTTGTTTAATAAACGATAACTATAATTGCCGTGTGTGTGAGTGCAGTTATTGAACGCATGCAATTGTTTCACTTCTGTCCTGAAATGCGAGCCAGAGTTATGTTTAAGTGAGATCATGACAGAGAGTGAATTCTTAACCATTGTAAATACCTAGGGGCATTTATAACATCAGATGGAAGATGCACAACAGAGAATAGGGCAAACAAAAGCTGCATTTAAGAAAATGAAGAGTATCTTACTGAATAAGACACTATCACTGAATGTAAGAAAAGAGTGCTGAAATGCTATATAGAACCAGTTTTGCTGTATGGCAGTGAATCTTAGAATGTAAATGAACAAATTAGGAAGAATTAAGAAGCAACAGAGATGTGCTTCCTGAGACGAATGTTGCAAATTCCTTGGACTACCAGAGTAACTAACAATGATTGCATGAAAGAGGCTAATGAAACTAGAATATTATATACAACAATAAGAAAGAGACAAACAGCTTTCTTTAGTCATGTGATGAGAAGAGAGGCATTGGAGAACATCGTGACAACTTGAAAGATTGAGGGGAAGAGAGGTAAAGGCAGACCAAGAGAAATTATGCTGGATGGATTGAGATGGTGGCATGGAGGCATATCAGCAGTTGATCCAGAACACCAAAGATTGAGATCTGTGGAGAGTCATGAATGGATATGCCAGCTGGCAGGGCACTTGATGATGATGATGATGATGATGATGATGATGATGATGATGATGATGATGATGATGATGATGATGATGTTAATCTTTTACTTGTTCCTGGGAAATTGTCCATTATCAAATTTTTTAGCAGACCTTGACATTTCTTCTTCTTCTGCATTCGTCCGGATCTTGACATTTGATTACACGTATCATTATGCAAAAAAGTCTATATATCCTCTGCTGCTTGAGAGGCTCACATGTCATCTCATAATGTTTGGCCCACTAATGTTTGCAACAACAATCAATATGTATGATATTCCAATTATTGTGAGGAGACATTTACGGCTAATGCTAGTTAACTGACTTTTTTCCCTTGCAGATCTAGTTAATGTCCAAGGAGAGGATGAATACAGATACAGGTTAATCAACGTCCGTATTACACTTGCCCTCAATTTCAACCCTCATTTTCTAGTAATTCCTGACAGGCTTTAATACCCAGACTGGAGTTGTTTATGTCATCTTGGTTTTTGTTTTCAATTTCATCACTGCTTATAACTCCTGGGTCTTCAACATTGATAGTTATTATGTTTCTTTTCTTATTCATAATTAACCTGGCATTTTCTGCACCAGTCTCCATATTCTGACCTGATCTTGTCTGCTCTGATTTTCATTTTTATAGAGGCTGTGTCAAGTTTACTGTATAAGCTATTATAACTTCTTTTGCTTCCCTAATCATTGCATGCATCATTAGTAAAAATGCTAGGTAATCAAGTCTCTCCCAATAATGCTGTCAATGATGTAGCAGCCTTCGGGCTTCCATCCTCCAACTTAATGCAAGACAGTGATATTAGATCATGGGGTGAAGACAGTGAAGTAAATATGCTTCTAGTATCTAACACTATAATATAAAGACAAAGCAATGGAAACAAAGATAAAACAACACAAGCTAAAACTACTCTTGAAAGAACTGAGAGTGAATCCAGGGAAGACATTCTGAACTTATGTCCTGATATTATTTCTACCTTCTGAGGTCAAATGTACCAGTAGTTTGTTTTTAATCATGCACAGACTAATCTTAAATTGTTTTTAATCATGCATAGGACCAATCTTAAATTAATTGTTTTTCATCATACAGGGACCAATCTAAAATAGTTTGCTTTTAATCATGCACAGACCAATCTAAAATAATTTGCTTTTAATCATGCATGGACCAATCCAAAATAATTTGCTTTTAATCATACATGGACCAATCTAAAATAATTTGCTTTTAATCATACATGGACCAATCTAAAATAATTTGCTTTTAATCATGCATCAGCAATCTAAAAATGCTTGAGACTCGTCCATGCAATGATAACATGTGAAATATAGGTTTCATACTTTGCATTGACATTAGCAAAGACAGAAGAAATAAAGTGGCTCTTGCATTGTAAAAAAAATGGACTCCTACCAATCACAGTCTATATTGTGAAAAGATCAATTTATAGAAGTAGAAGAATACAAAGACAACAAACAGACATACACAATCACAGTAATTCTATATAAACATGAACTTGGTGTATTTAAGGCAAGTCATGCAGCTCTGAATCAAAAGCTCTCCCTCCCAATTTTACGTTTGTAGTTAATAGCATGAATAGACAAAACTAGGTAGAACAGAAATAGTCATTGTCTACCTAGGCCTAAACAAACCCACAGATCTATTCATGTCAAAAAACAAAGGTTGACTCATGAAGTAGATGTTTCAGACTTAACTGAACAATTAGAAATGTGAATTACACAAAGAAACAACAGAGAGCCAAAGACAGAGGATGTGTAAGTTATCAACCACAACAGCATGATACAACTCAACACAGCACCATAGGCAGAAAGTTGTCAAGACAAACCACTTATACACCATCTGGTATAGAGCTCAAAGATCAACATATAACATACCTAAATACAAACATACTAAAAGAGGAATGTATATGCATGCACCTATCTCTTTCTCCCAATCGCTCACATGCATACTAGAATATACGCACTCATGTATGCACTCGTACAAAATATAATGGTCAAACAGAAAACCAATGTTTTGGGCGTTCGCTCGCTTTGAACTGAAGAATAGTACCATAGTCATGCTACTACGTCTAGTGCATTGGACTGATTTTTGCGTGTGGATTAGCTTTCCCTATTACCAGTGTCCTTCACCATTAGGCAAACCTACTCTGACTTTTGAGATACTTGTAATTTATGTCCCCAAGTCAAGGACGAAAAGTCAGTTTTAGTCAAACTGATGGGTGTGGGCGCTGAACTCGCCACTTCTCCATTAGTGCACCTGATGTTTAAAAACGAGTGCTCTTACCCATTCGGCCATGCTGACTTCCACAGAAATCCATTGAAAACAAACACAAATTCTAATATGACTATACAAAAACAATAATGATGAAACAAACATGAGCATTACCTTGCTGAGAACATAAGCATGTCCACTGATCCAGCGCAGAAGAGATAGATACTTCAGTGCAAAAATAACAACAATGCACAAAAGGGATGATGTTACAGACAAAAGTAATAGATTCATGATTCACCGCTTAGATGTCATCACCATTAATTTTCAAAATCCTGAATGAAAAGAGAAAGAAGAAAAACAATAATATATATATATATATATATATATATATATATATATATATATATATATATATATATATATATATATATATATATATATATATATATATATATATATAAACAGAAATAATACACATAAATAAACTATACATTATGAAATGGAAAATAACAGCAAGAATACAAATCTCTATGCTGAAAGTGCAGACATGGCAAAAGATAAAGGCAATCCCATAGCAGATACTGCACTGGAGTATAATGTGCTAAGGCTTCACATATCCTAGGCTACAACATATGAGGTGGGTGGTAAATTCTCTTCCTCAAATAATTCCCAGAAAATTCTGAACATCATCTGGTACCCAGTTTTATGATGCTAGGTCAAACCAAGAGCAGTACTGATCATACAAAAAATAAACCTGTCACTGCTGGGGATTGAACTCAGACCACTGTCTTGAATGGCAAGAACATTAACCACTATGCCACAACAGCTCCTGGTATACATTTCCTAAATTCATGAAAGACATGAAGAAGCAAACAACCACTACTAGAAATAATAACAGTGAATTTAAACACAGATGCAACAAACAAAAGGTTGCATGATTTATTGCTTGGCATATTTCACTGCATCTCATCAGGTGCATACAGCAGATTTATATATCATGTGAGATAATAGATGAATCATAGTTTAGCTGAAATACATAACACACATAGTCACTGGCATTGTTCGAATGTGGAGCAATGTTATCCCTACAAAAATCACAGTCATTGTGAAATCTCTGTCGGCACAACTCCAATTTTAAATGCCTAATTGCTATAGACTTGATGTATCTGAGTAATCATCTACTGTTCATTGAATACAGTAAACAAAATGCTCTATCTAAGGTTTGTGGATAGTGCATTAGATTACCAACCTTATTGCCTGAATATGCTTTTACTTCTTTCTTTTTTGTCCTTGTCTAATGATGCTGTATCCACTTACAGTCAAACTATGACCCCTGAGCCTTTTGGATGACACATCTGTCAGAATGGGAATTTTTGTGTATAGGTATATCTTCCCTTATTTTTGCCCTTGTGGCCCACTGTGGTTTAGGGGATAGCGAGGCGAGAAGTTTCATAATTCCAGGTTATACTAAGTCAAGGGCTCAAAATCTGAAGCGTGCAATTTGGAAGCAGACTGCTTTGCATTGATTTTTATGGTATGAGGCAAATGGTCGTTCAGAAAGAAATGGCAAACTACTGAACTAACATTGGCTAGCAAACTGCCAATAAATGCTGGGATTGATTGAAACATTCTATAAAGGACAGGCAAATAACTATTTATTCCCTTTTGGCCAGACTGCAGTAATGCAGTCTGTTTCCAGGACCTTCAGAAGAACAGATAGACTATCATGGTCTAGAGAGAATACAGCAGCAAAGGGTGGTCAGAGGATCTGGTCGACAGTCAGCACTCAGAGGGTAAAGCAAGACGGACATATATTCAGATTGCAATGGGCACCATAAGTAATGGGACTCTTTGCTGGCTGTTGAAGATGAGGACTGAGCACTTATGGAATGCCCTGAGTGCATTGATGTCACTTCTTGACTCAACTCAACACTTGGAGGTGGAGCAGGGTACCAGCCAGTTCTTGTTTGCTGTCCCTGATGCTATTAGTTACTGGCTGCATTCCATTTTTTTTTCCTGTGTATTTTGGTGCCTGGTCTTGATTCAATCCTCAAACGTAAAAAAGTAAAGAACCTTTTAACGCACTTTGAAGCATTTTAGGTATACTGTGGTAGCCCCATATTTTTATAGACCAATCGACACTCGATGGGTGATGGGTAATATCATGTTGGCCGTCTTAAATCCCCATGACAGTTTCTGGTACCAGTTGTATGCTGCATTGACCAGGGACTAGATCATTTAAAAAAAAATCCATCTCAATCAGGATCTGAACGCATGACCATGGACCAGCAGGCAAGCATGGTAGCCATGGCTACTATGGCTTCCCCACATTGCATAACAGATAAATATATTAACAGGTAAGAGAACGTGAAATGCCACTGGATATTTAAAACTGAAGGATGGTGCAGTATTAATGGGATAAAATAATATAACTAATAGATGGACAGAATATGCAGAAGAGCATTATGATAATAAGCTGTAAATATTCAAGACAGTGGTGAAAGGACATCAACACTTGTTGTCGAAGTTGAGATACCTTACACTAAATGGAAACAGAAAAGGCACACGTACCAAACAAAATATCACTGGCGGATATTGTGACAGTGGTAGATTTTGGAACTGAAATAATAAATAATTTATAAATGACATCTTTAATAGAAGGTACATTCCTAAATATATAACACAATCCCTATTTGTCTCTGCAAGAGACACCACAAGTTTTAGAATGTAAAGTTAAAGTTAGATGCATATCCTTTACAGGATGTAGCAGTTAACTCCAACATTTTTGGTTGTTTGTAATTCCTGGGCTAGCATACGTTCAGTAGTTTCCCATTGCTTTCTGAACGACTAGCACTCATACCATTATATGGAAATACCAACACAAGGTGGTCTACTTTCAAATCACCCACAGCTGTGCTTCAAACACATTCGTAACCCTTGTACGCAGCCGGCGAATGTGAAGATCATTGCATAATAAGTCCAATGAGTCATATTACAGAGTTGTTACTGGGAATAATCATATAAAGAGTAAGAAACAATAATAAACCAGAAATTAGTATCAAACAATGTTGATTTGTAGAGGGAAAGGGTACAAACAATGTTATATATTCTTACGACACTATTAACAAGTGCTATAGAAATAAAAACAGATATGTACTTATTCTTCATAGACTATACAAAAGCATTTGATAATGCAAAAACATGAGGAAATACTCAACATTTAACAGTACAAAACATAAGGAAATAATCAAACTGCTGGAACAATTAAACACTGATGGCAAAGATTTGTATATTATAAAGAACATATATTGACAGCAAACAGCAGCTATATAAATCAACAACCATCCTAGACACATTTAAGATTGCAATATAAATAACTAATGTTGATAATGACACCGTCTTGATAGCAACAAGTCAGAACCACAATAGAAAATGACAATGGCTGTAGAAAGTGAACAAAATTAGGATTCAGTTTGAATCATAGAAAGCCAGAAGTAATGATAAAATCAAATAAATTGGCCATGCCTATTGCACAATTAAAGTAAATGGCATTCATTTGGGACAATTATGGGGTAACGTTCTCAACTTTAAAGCTGTTAATGATAGAATTAGTAAATTACGAATAAAAGGTAAATGGATAAATATAACGATGATTAATGTACATGCACCTAGTACCTACTGACGAGAAAGAAGATGACGTTAAAGAAGACTTTTATAATGATTTTGAAGAATGTCATAGAAAAAACCCCCAAAACAGGACATCCTGATTGTGCTGGAAGACTTCAATGCAAAAATAGGTAGAGAGCAAACTCATAAAAAAGTGGCCGGTATGGAATGCCTACATACAACTTCAAATGATAATGGATGGAGAGTCATCAACCTGGCAGAAGCCAAAGGACTGCAGTTTAGCAGTACCAAACTACAAAGAAAGGATATACACAAACAAACTTGGAAATCATGTGACAAGAGAACCTATAATCAAATAGATCGCAATTTTAATTAACAACAGAAATGCAAACATACAACAAGTTAAAAGTTATAGAGGAGCTGAGTGCCACAGCGACCACTTCCTCGTTGGAGCAAAATTTAAAATAAAACTTAAGAGAGCTTTCTATACTAAATTACAAAGAAAAAACTACAAGAAATTACAGTCGAAGAGAAATTTACAGATGAAATAAAATATAAACTTGATACTGCAAAACCTGTTGAAGGAAAGCGTTGACCAAACTTGGTTGAACATCAAGAATACAATTCAATCTACCGCAGAAGAATGTCTCGGTGTGTTAACTACGCATAGAAAGAACAGATGGTTCAATCAAAAATGTGAAGAAGCAGTCATTAGGAAAAAGAATGCCAGACATTTATGGTTAAATGACATCAACAACATCCAAAAAGGAAGAGCAATATAGAAATGAATGTAAAGAGGCTACAAAAATAGTTTGACAGCAGAAGCGAGAATATTATGAGTAATATAATCAAAGATATGGAAACTAATCACCAGAAAAACGAATCCAGAAAGTTTTTTAAAGAACCGAAGTCAATGAAACGAGGGCACCAACAAAACACATATGGTTTAAAAGACAAAAATGGAAATATGATAAATACCAATGAGGAAATGTGCAACACATGGAAAGAATATTTTGTTGAATTACTAAATTATTCAGACCGTGAATATAATAAGTGAACGCATTAGAGACAACTAAAACTAGGCATACCATCAGCTATTCTAGAGAGGCTATTAAAATTATGTACCGCCAACATACAATTCAACTTTCTAAACAAGTCATATCGCCAAATTGACGGAGTGGCCATGGGGAGCCCACTTGGACCTATTCTAGCGGACATCTTCATGGCACACTTAGAAGAAAATAGATCCTCAGACATCAATAACTTGGCCTTTTACCATCGCTACGTGGACGATATACTAATTATCACCACAGACGAGCTACAAGCAACGTCGTTCCAGGCCACAATGAACGAGACACATAAAAACATCTCTCTATCTATGGAACACGAACACAACGAAGCGTTGCCGTTTCTAGATATCCTAATGAGACGTAGAGCAAACGGCACAATTCAAAGATCGGTGTACCGCAAAGAAACATGGACTGGCCAATACTTAAATTTTCAGAGCTTCGCACCTGTCCAGTACAAACGGGGCTTAGTACGGACCCTGTTTGACCGTGCTAGAAAGATATGCACCCCGGAAACACTGACAGAGGAATTTGAAACTCTGAAGAATGCCTTAAACCTGAATGGGTACTCCACAGGATTTATAAAGCGCCACTGCCAACAGCCCAAACCAAAACCTGAAGTAACTACAGTACCTAAACTCAAGGTATTCATCCAGCTAACCTTCCGAGGAGATGACGTAATACAACGTCTGAGGGAAAGGCTCACCACAGCAGTCGGGCAAACTTTCTGTGCTGCAACTCTAGTCATCAGGTACTGAAACACACTGATCCCCATCCCAGTAGTAAAAGAACCTGTAGCTTTGTACGCCAAATGAAATTGTATTTACCAATTTACATGCAGATGCGAGGCCATCTACATAAGTAGGACTGAGCGACAGTTACATTGCAGGGTTTCGGAACACATTCCGAACTGGTTGGACAAGATACTACACACAGAAGATGGTAGCCTAGGCAGGCCGACACACCGTAACAGTCCAGCTTCATCGGCCGGGAGACATGTGCTTGAGAGTGGTCACGTGGTTGAAAGAAACAGTGCCTTCTGTGTGTTGTTCAACACACAAAGTAGTTGATTGTTAAAGTTTGCTGAAGCTATAATAATCAACCTTCGTAAGCCGTCCTTGTGCAAGCAGAAAGACATGTTAGTCAGTTTAAAATTACTGTGGTAGACAATCGACATTACTGTGCGAACATGTGTATATTTCAGTTTGAAGGATTTATCTAGTTAATTCACGTAAGTTGTGTGATTTCTGCAGTATGTACCTGACGAGATGCAGCGAAATATGCCAGGCAATAAATCGAACATAGATAATAATTGATGGAAGATGAATTACAGAATAAAATAAAAAAGCAAGAAAAGAACCAATTTTCAGGCCATGATGCATATTGGGTTATGGTGCTAGCCTCATACTTGTATAGACCCAGTGGCACTCGATGGGTGATGTGGTCAATGTCATGTGAGCTGCCTTTAGCTTTACTTCCTACAACATTTCCTGGGACTTGATGGGTGATGTGGTCAATGTCATGTGAGCTGTCTTTAGCTTTACTTCCTACAACATTTCCTGGGACTTGATGGGTGATGTGGTCAATGTCATGTGAGCTGCCTTTAGCTTTACTTCCTACAACATTTCCTGGCACTTGATGGGTGATGTGGTCAATGTCATGTGAGCTGACTTTAGCTTTACTTCCTACAACATTTCCTGGCACTTGATGGGTGATGTGGTCAATGTCATGTGAGCTGCCTTTAGCTTTACTTCCTACAACATTTCCTGGCACTTGATGGGTGATGTGGTCAATGTCATGTGAGCTGCCTTTAGCTTTACTTCCTACAATTAGTTAGTTAGTTAGTTAGTTAGTTAGTTAGTTAGTTAGTTAGTTAGTTAGTTAGTCGACAGATCATCTTCATTGCACATGGAACCATTCAGTCCATAAGTGCTCGGATCCCCTCCTCAGCAAATCCTGCAGCGTGTAGCGGCTAACAACACCAGTTCTGTGTTGGTTTATCAGTCTTCTTTGGCTTCCTGCGTAGTGTTCTTGTTTGGCCACCTTGCTGTTCTCGCAGTCTGGCCATGGTTGTAGATTCACAGTCATCACTTGGTTCTCGCAAAAGTCTAACTCCTCGTAGAGCATTCAGAATGTCAGCCTGGTCCATGGCGCGTCCGCCCTCCACAGTAGCGTTACCTGCGAGCTTGTCAGCCCGCTCATTCCCTTGTACTCCCGCATGCCCTGGCACGAAGATGAAACTAATCTTTGCCAGCCGAGACCGCTCCAGAGACAGCAACCATTCTCTTCGGATCCCCCCATCTCTATCCTCTTGAGCATGTTCATTGAGTCGCTAAGGAAACATGCCCTAGTGAATGTCTGTGTCTCGAGCCATGTTATTGCTTTACTTACTGCCATGACTTCCATAGTCAGGCTACTTGTGGTCTCAGCAAAAGCACCAGAGTCCTCCTTCACAATTCTCTCTCCGGCCTAAGCCGTAAAGGCCCATGAGCTTCTCACATGTCGGACGACCGACCCATCTGTGTAAATGACAGCATCACCGTCTAGCGAATTCTCGAAAATCAACGCTTGTACTTCCGCCTCCACAGCTGCCGGGTTTTCTTGTCTGCATTTTCTGTCTAGTTGGATGCAAACTGATAAGGATGTGCAGAAATCTGTTGGCACTTGTACCCACTCCTCGCCAGGTTCTACGTCCTCAAGTGAACACACCTGTTGAAGAATGTCTTCGGCTTGACCCATCCACGACCGTCCTCTTTTTAACCTGCTGCCCTTCACCTTCATAATTTCACTATGCAGTGGATGTTGTGTGTTTGCGTTAACTCTGAGGTAGGCGCGAGCTCTGCAGACTTGTATTGTCTTCAATGGTTGGAAAATCAAGAAGGTAGCATATCGCCATGCATGCTGTATCTCTTGTACATCCAAGAATAATGCACATAGCTTCATTCTGTATCCTTTCCATCCTTTCTATCTGCTTACGGCTGAGAGTCAGGATTGCCATCGCATACTCAAAAACAGACATGACCAGCCCTTCGTATAGAAGACATAGATGGCGCTGCTCACAGTTTGCTGCCGCCATCACCCGCATCGCAGCCAACCCCGCTTGGCCTTTGTTATCACCTGGTCTATGTGCTCATTATAAGCAAGGCTTCGATCAAACCGTATCCCCAGGTAATTCATTGCCTGCGTTCTTTCCACCGTCTCTGAACACAGATTTACAGTTGGTGTTGGAGTGTTGACAATATGATTATTCAACGAGAACCAAGTCACTGTTGCCTTTGTTGGGTTGACCATTGCCCCAGCCTCAACACACCAAGTACTTATGCGATTGAGTTCGGTTTGTAGTTCCACAGCAACCTGATCTCTATCCTTACCCTGGCGATACACTAAAACATCGTCGGCATATGACAATGTCCTACCAGGTCCAGTGATCTGCTCACTGGTGATTCTCACAGTGTAGGCGTTGAACAGTACCGGAGATAATGGTGATCCCTGTGGTAGGCCAGGATATATTGTTGTTGGTTCCGACGTCCAACTGCCACATCTAAAAACTGCTTTCCTTTGGAAGAGGGCTGCAGCGATCCAACTAAGGAGGAATGGACTTATTTTGAGTTCAAGAAGCTGAAGCATTAAAAAATCCAATGGTACTCTGTTGTACGCGTCCTCAAGATCAATCGCTGCAGCAAAGGTTTCAATGCCTGAGTGGAAACCTTCATAGACATCATGGGCAAAAACTGCTGCATTGGTCCAGGTTTTTCTTTTTGGACGGTACCCACCCAGGGTAGGTGGGAAAACACCTTGCCTCTCTAGCTGGCTTGATATTTTCCTGGCAATTAACTTCTCCAGCAGCTTGCCTATTGTATTCTGCATGGTTATAACTCGATATCCCTGAATTTTTGTGTGGTCTTTGCCAGGCTTCAGCAAGGGAATCAGATAGCTGTGTAACCACTCCTCCTTGATGCTAGCATTCCCTATACTGTTGTTGTACATGTCTGCTAGTTCCTCTAGCTCGTTGTCGGTGCACCTATTGATGTCATATCTTATGCCATCTGGCCCTGGAGCACTGTTTTTTGATCGTCGAAGCACAGCCTTGATTTCTTTCACTGTCACTGTGTCTTCATCCAAAGTGTTCTGGACCTTGCACATGTCTGACGTGACCTCCTTGGCAAGATTTCGGCCTCTCATGTCTGTCTGGTTCCTACAATATTTCCTGGCACCCATTTGACACTGGGTTGACCTGTGAGTCCAGGTCAATTTTAGTTTAAAATGCCAACATCAAGTGGGTCTGAAACACATGACAATCGGGCCGGCAAGCAAACGTGCTGATCACAAAAAAAAATTATGTAATTATATTTTATAAAATGAAGACCATCTTGTGTAATATATCTTTTTCATTGGAAGACACAGAAATAACTCTTGTATGCCATATAAGGCTAATTTTAATGAATGGCTGTGAATCCTAGGCAATTAATAAATAAGCAACCAAAAAAGTCTTGAGGCCTCAGAGATCTGGTTTTGCAAAAGAATGCTGAAAATTCCTTGGACAGCAAAATGTGCAATTTAAATGTTTTGAATGGGGCTAAGATATAAAGAAAACTTATCACAAACATCAGCAAGGGTCAGTAGTCATTTCTTGGCCACATTATAAGAGAAAAGCTAGTACTTGTGAGAAATGGAAACATTTATGGAAAGAAAGCTAAAGGAAGATGATGACAGAAAATTGTTGACAGCCTGTTATCATGGCATGGAAAAGAGTCAGCACACAAACTAATAATACACATTGTCAGAGATCTCAAGATTGTGAGAAAAGGGAGTGCAATGTTCGCCCACATCCGGCAAGACATTTGATAGTGATGATATGTTTAGTGTTTAGTACTTTGTCTTGCAAAGGACATGTATGTAACATGTGTTTCATGTAAAGATTACGTCATGATTAAGTTCAGCTGAAAATCCAAACTGAAGAACTCAGTCCTATTCATTAACTAGACTACTAAATGAATAAGACTATTATATTAATCTATTATTTTATATTAACCCTTTACAGAATGGACCGGCCATTTCCGTCCGATACGTTAAACGGGCAAAACGTCCCAAACCGGCCGATACTATTATGCATTGTAAAAACGCGATCTCTCGGCTTTCCGATACTTCCGACGGCTACTTTCGCTTTCGCAGATAGCTTGACAATGTGGCCGCCATTTGTAAAGCGCGTACTATGAATTTGAACAGACTTTTTTTTTATAGTTTTCGGGGTTTTTATGCTGTTTTTCAAAACGGATTTAGGTGATTCTTCAAGTGATAGCCGAGATTTCGCTCTGTTCAATTTAAGTGACATTAAAGGGCACGAAGTTGACTATTAATCGGAGCTAGATATCAGTGCAAAGCGTTACTTTGCATTAGCAGTCTGAGTCGGACTTTAAAGAAAGTGATTATGATTCTGAAAATGTGTTTGTAAATTGCCGTATAGATGACGGAAAATCACAAACAACATGCCGTATTTCGTAAATATTTGTGTTCATATATGGATTATACAACAATCCAGACAACAATCACGTGAGTAACACATTCTGCATGCTTTTCCCTTCATTGTGTTGTTTATTTAACTAAAATCGGTTGACTAACACCTTATTTGTGA
The DNA here is from genome assembly GCA_014155875.1 of Cepaea nemoralis. Taxonomy (NCBI): domain Eukaryota; kingdom Metazoa; phylum Mollusca; class Gastropoda; order Stylommatophora; family Helicidae; genus Cepaea; species Cepaea nemoralis. The sequence continues at coordinate 441,898 of JACEFZ010008122.1, forward strand.
TGTTTTTACTAGCGCGACCCGAAATTTTACCGAACCTGAAAAAATCTTGCCCGTTCAGGGCTACAAAACGGACAAGCGTCTGCCCTGTAAAGGGTTAACATTACTTGTCATTGTATTGTAGTTTGTGAAACATCAGAATTAAACAAAAATAAACAAAAAAGAAAAGAACCCATCGCAAGACATAACAACGATACAAACTCGAGATCAATTAATATATTTTAAAGTTCCGTGTGTAGTTTTAAGTAGTTGCTTCGTGAACTTCGTCTCTCTCTCTCTAGTCTCCAGCTAGCTAGCTAGCAGACAACACCTTAATAATTAATGACACAGCGACAATACAAGTTTCGTTTTGTTTAGAAAATATTAGTCCAACGTACCTGTGCCAAACAAAAGTCTATGCCATTATAATTTAATTAAATAGAGTTGTTTTAAAGAGGACCAACGAAAAATCCCAAGAATGAATCAACAGCTTGGATGCCTCTGTAGTGTAGACCAGTTATTAACTTTCCTAGCAAACAAAAAATAGCGGATCGATCACTTTTGGAATAACATTATCTTGAATCTGTGCTGTTATGTTAATCTAAAATATGCATTTTGTCTTCTGTATTGCAGTGAGAAGTTACGGTAGCAACAAAACAAAATATTGTCTTCGTGAAGTATTAATTACAGTTTTTCCCTTTTTAGATCACTACTTATATAAAAATTATTGTAATGAATTATTAAGATCTTTAAATTGAAAAATATTAATTCGCGATGCGCGTGAAATATTATATTTTTAATATTATATTTTTATGTTATTTTTGTTCCGAGACTGCTAGCTTCAGAAGGCATATTTTTTATTTAAAAAAATATTTAATGTAGGCCTGCTCGTCATCTGGCTTTTACTGAACTACTCTAAAACCAGGTCGCACCGCTCCAATCGACTGAGCCTAAAGATAGAAATATGGCTGGGGGAAAATAATAAGGCAGACATTGAACATCAATACTTTGTGCCCCTCGCCCAGACAATTGTGACTAGTATATGCAGACATCAGATGGAAGATGCACAACAGATATTAAGAGCAGTATAGCCTAGTATAGTACAGGCAAAATCTACATTTCAGAAAATTAAGAGTATCTTATGCAATAAGTCACTATCATTTATCAATGAATGTAAGAAAGAGAGTGCTAAAATGCTATATAGAACCAGTTTTGCTGTATGGCAGCGAATCTTGGAATGTAAATGAACAAATTACTAAATTAGGAAGAACTTAGAAGTAACAGAGATGTGGTTTTTGAGACGAATGTTGCGAATTCCTTGGACTGCCAGAGTAACTAACAACGATTGCCCGAAAGAGGCTAATGAAACTAGAACACTATATATAAATTTATAATACAACAATAAGAAAGAGACAAAAAGCTTTCTTTGGTCATGTGATAAGAAGAGAGGCATTGGAGAAAAAAATTGTGACAACTGGAGAGATCGAGGGGAAGAGAGGTAGAGGCAGACCAAGAGAAATGATGCTGGACGGATTGAGACGGTGGCATGGAGGAATAAATCCGAATATCATCAGCAGAGTTGATCCAGAACACCAAAGACCGAGATCTGTAGAGAGCCATGAACGTCTACGCCAGCTGGCAGGGTACTTGATGATGATGGTGATATACAGACTCCTATGTTCTTCCGGTTATTAATATCTTAGACACTTTTAATTGCTGTGTTTGTCAGTGTCTACTTGGGGAATTACATGTATACTGTAAAGGTAATCACATGGCAAGTAACGCTGTTGGGGTGTGATATGCTGTGACGATTTGCGCCACATAACATGGATTGGCAACGACAGATATACATTGAGTCTTCGTGGTGAAGTGCTTACTCCTTCTACCTAGCGCTCCAAAGGTTGTGGGTTCGAGTCCGGACTACAACAATTGGTTCAAAAGAGCAATTTTCTCGGAGACTCTTATGGGGTCGTCCCTGGAGCTACAGAGTTCGTGCTGTGTGCGACTCTTTCGGCGGGCCGTTCTACAGAAAGAGACTGAGCCATGTGGAATAAAATCTGGTGCAATGAAATCGATCCCCTCAGCTTTTAAACTCCCTTTAAACCGGAGTTAATACACAATGTAACTGAGCGGTTCAAAGACAGGGAAACACACACACACACACACACACACACACACACACACACACACACACACAGACACAGACACACACACACAGAGACACAGACAGACACACACACAGACACAGACACTACACACACACACATACACACACACACAGACACACACACACACAGACAGAGAGATATAAATACGAGACTCTATTACCAAAGAGCCGGCTTCCTGGCCTAGAGCTTAGAGACTTTTCTCCGTAATCTCGTATACTCTCGTAAGTAACGTGACGACGGTGAGAATCAGCAGTGGTTCGAATCGCGTCGGTAACTTACGGGGTATGTGAGTGTCAGAGTCCGACAGGGGACAGCGATGCAGGGACATCGTTACGACCGCCAGGCGACTTAGCTCCCAGTAAGGGATGCAACAACTGCGTTGCGCCGCCAGGCGAATAGGAGTTACCGGCCTGCGAGATCGCTGGCTAACCAGCAGTCAGGCCGCCAACGCAAGACGCACGCCTGCCACGTGATGTCACGTCAGGCAGGAGGCAAGTTGCGAACCAGGTCCAGACAGCTCTGGGACACGGAACATGACGGACGTGTGATTGAGAGAAAGGCGTTGTATGGTTTCTGTATTGAAAGGCGAGTGTCTGGACATCTTGCGAGTCAGACTTGTGAACTGTATTGTGGATGTAAGTTGCAAAGTATCCATTATATATATATTTGTGATCATCGTTCTGTATTTGATACGTTAATAAATCCATCGAACGATGTGTCGTTGAGTCTTACGTCAAATCACGTTGTATTTGTACTGTCTCACACTTGTTAGGCAAGCGAGCCAAGTTTAAGACCCTGACAGTGAGCCGGCCGCTCAGAAAGCAATGGTAAACTACTGAGCGTAATCTTGCCAAGAAATCAACAATCAGCTGAAAGATGGTGATGTTGACAGCAATGTCCTGTAAAGGATATGCAAACAATTACCAAAGAAGTCGTTATCAGCGAAGCAAAGAACAAGAGAACTGAGCTGGAATACTGAAATATCACAGAGAAATGCTCCACATGTTGCAATGAATAAAAACTACAAAGCCCCAAGTATCCGCTGCACCTTTGTAAGGGGGGGGGGGAGGAGAGGGGGGGGGGCTTCAAATGAAAACCTTAATTAAGTGTGCATGTGTGCGTGTTCTGAAAAATTAAAGAACAAGTGTATCATTTTTCGATATAGTTACCACTGCGTTCAATGCAAGTCCTCCAGCGCCGATAGAGTGCTTGGATACCTGTAGGAAAAACATGTCTCGGTCGCACGTGTAACCACTCATGCACCACCTGCTGTAGCTTTCAATCGGATCGGGAAATTTTAAAACTTCCTACTTTACTCATACACTTGCTGAACTGACAGACATGCATCACTATATCGGGCCTTCATTCGCCAATGAATTTCTATAGGTTTCGCACCTTCACTGATAAAACAAAACGGATAACAGAACGCTGCAACTCTATGGTGCATGCCAAAAGTGGGGCGACCATCTTCAAACTATCCTTATGATGACACCGTGTTCGTCTGCACCGGGATGTCACGTGCTTAAAATTCTTGACATTCTTAGTAACAATATTGACAGGTTACAAGAAAATGGCATGGTTATTGTAATTTCTAGCACATATTTAAGGTTTTGATTTGATGCAGGGAACTCGTGAAGGATTGAGAGTCTGGGAGTGACAGTGACGGCCTGCAAGGCTTGCTACACGATGATTTGAAGTGTAGACGAACTCACAAACATAACCAGCTACTCTTGTTACAAACAGACGAACTCACGAAGATAACTAGCTACTCTTGTTACAAGTAGACAAACTCACAAAGATAACTAGCTACTCTTGTTACAAGCAGACGAAATCACGAAGATAACTAGCTACTCTTGTTACAAGCAGACGAACTCACGAAGATAACTAGCTACTCTTGTTATAAGCAGACGAACTCACGAAGATAACTAGCTACTCTTGTTACAAGTAGACAAACTCACAAAGATAACTAGCTACTCTTGTTACAAGCAGATGAACTCACGAAGATAACCAGCTACTCTTGTTACAAGCAGACGAAATCACGAAGATAACTAGCTACTCTTGTTACAAGCAGACGAACTCACGAAGATAACTAGCTACTCTTGTTACAAGCAGACGAACTCACGAAGATAACGAGCTACTCTTGTTACAAGCAGACGAAATCACGAAGATAACTAGCTACTCTTGTTACAAGCAGACGAACTCACGAAGATAACTAGCTACTCTTGTTATAAACAGACGAACTCACGAAGATAACCAGCTACTCTTGTTACAAGCAGCCGAACTCACGAAGATAACTAGCTACTCTTGTCATAATCAGACGAACTCATGAAGATAACTAGCTACTCTTGTTACAAGCAGACGAACTCACGAAGATAACCAGCTACTGTTGTTACAAGCAGACGAACTCACGAAGATAACTAGCTACTCTTGTTATAAGCAGACGAACTCATGAAGATAACTAGCTACTCTTGTTACAAGCAGACGAACTCACGAAGATAACCAGCTACTCTTGTTACAAGCAGACGAACTCACGAAGATAACCAGCTACTCTTGTTACAAGCAGACGAACTCACGAAGATAACTAGCTACTCTTGTTATAAGCAGACGAACTCATGAAGATAACTAGGTACTCTTGTTACAAGCAGACGAACTCATGAAGATAACTAGGTACTCTTGTTACAAGCAGACGAACTCATGAAGATAACTAGCTACTCTTGTTACAAGCAGACGAATTCATGAAGATAACGAGCTACTCTTGTTACAAGCAGACGAACTCACGAAGATAACCAGCTACTCTTGTTACAAGCAGACGAACTCACGAAGATAACCAGCTACTCTTGTTAGAAGCATGCAATCTACATTGTTTTGGTCACGTAAAGAGAAAGGATGAACTGAAAAGTGTAATACAGGAAAATTGGAGAGGAGGAGCGCAAAGACAGCACCCACAATAAAGATTCTAGATAGATTGGCATTGTGATTTGATTAAGTATTTGTATTGGAAATAATTAGCAGACGAGAAAAACAAGAGGCTGTTGACAGTGTGGCGATCACTGCCACACAGCACGGACTCTTAGAAGAAGAACAGAAAATTTTGTGTGTGACAAAGGATAACATGTTGTGGTGGCCTCAATGGACACCAAGATTATAATAATATTCTTAAAATTCGTGACGTCTGCTTTTTAAAAAAAATTCTGCTGAGCGATTTTGTTCATTTGACTTATTTTTCTTCTTTCCAAAATCGCCACTTAATGTTGGCAATATTCACAAATGAAGAGTATTTTTGTGTGTCGTTAACTGTTTCAGCAATGCCATCCGAATGCCTGCATTACTTTTCTTTCATTTTCTAAATGTTGAAGATTACTTCCCCAACCGATGTTTTGACCGAGCGAGGCATTTTATTTAAAGAAGTGACTTCCCAGCGTCTAAATTTCCAGTTGTTATTGATATATGAACTGATACTGTTGGCATTTGGTAAAGTCAACATTGTCGAGTTCCATTCAACGGATATTTGTCTCTGAACCATGGGAGTTGTGTTTACTCGTGTGCCGACATCTCATCTGTTCTTTTTATAGTACCAGTACAAAACCTAGTTAAGCATTTAAAAAAGTCTTACGTTCTAATATCAATAACAACCGAAAAACTGATAACACCAATCATCATCATCATCGTCATCATCCTCCTCCTCCTCCTCCTCCTCCTCCTCCTCATCATCATCATCATCATCATCATCATCATTTGCCATCCTACGTAGGCTTTGTGTTCTGGATCAATTTCAGAGATGATATCCCTTCACGTAACTGTCCCATTCCATCTAGTTTCATTTTTATAAAACCTGCTACTGCGTCTTCTACCGCTGATATTTTCAATCATCATTGTGTTTCCCAATGTTTCTCTCCTTATTACATTGTAGCGAAAACTCTACTGAGGAGCAAGAACCACATGAGGATTCTGATCACCAGGCGTGGTTTCCCACGCCGAATGCTTCGGCCCTTGTCCCTTCTTGTATTATCACAGTAGCCGTGGTGATATAACAATGCTGAGTGTGGAAGGCTCGTGATCATATAGTAGACAAGTCTCGTCTTTTATAAATTCATACGTTTATTAGGTGAAAAGCATTCATCTTCAAATATTGATGGTAAGCTCCGACATTCTTGTTGTTTACCTCCTGAATTCCCAATCCCCAAGTGACGTGTGTGCAAGCCCTGGATACGTCTATCCATTCGTGCACACACGTTCACCAACTATGGTTTCCCACTAGTTAATGAATGCGCAGCATTCCCTAACTCCTTACTCCTAAGCTATACTGTTACATATACCTCCCCTTCTTCAAGGAGATTTTTTCCCTAAAAAAATCTTAACCCCAACTCTTAACCACTTAACTCTACTATACCTGCCCAACAATCCCATATATTTCTCAACTCAACTCTCACCCTCTTATCTCATCATAGCCAAATGCTAACTAGAGACATACTTCATACTATATCAATAATACAAAACTCTCTACAAAACTCGTTATAAGTTCTCCACAAAAACTCTCTACACAATTCTCCATAAGCGAACCGCTATTAAAGTGTCCATCTAAATTATGATTGACAAAAATTGAAGATATTTCCCTTATCTTTTTCTCCCTTATTCACATTCTCGCTATTCCAGGATAGACAGAAAAGTTTAGTTGAGTCAGTTAGGTTGGATAGGTTAGATTTGGTAGGTGCGCACCTTAAAAAAATATAGAAAGTAAGGGGAAAAAGTAAGAAGTAACCACATTTCTCTTCCCATGCATTCTCAAAACTTTATAAAAATAAAGTTTCTAAAATTTATCTTCATTTTCGTCAATAATAATTGTTGTTATCAAAAAGTTGATCCAACACTACAAGCATTTTGTATTATACACCTCGTCAAATTCAACTATTCCTTCAAAACCTCCAAATTATTAGTATACTGTTACGTACAGTCTTCTTCTTCCAGTGTCCACTTATTTAAATGCCAAAATTCAACCTGGCATTCCCCCCATATTCTCCCATTAAACGCTGTTCAACCCAGCTCCTATTTCAACTTCCCATTTACCCAATATCGCCCGTCATTCCAATCCATGTATTTACGTTACGAACCAACTAATGTAGTCCCTATTTCAATCCCCCATTTTAACTCTTTCCAAACCACCTGTAATATCAATTGTTGCTGATACCCCCAGCCAGTTTTAAATATACTCTTCCATTACAACATATTGAATCACTTCACTAATCACTACCACTTCCTCCTTAACTCAATCATGTTTCACCCTCAATTTCTATTTATAAACGTTATATACGTTAAACAACTCAACGTCTATTTCACATTTTCTGTAAGTTCCCAAAAACAACTTTTCATTTTTCCCCTAACTGAACGTCAAGCCAGTAATCATTTTAAACACACCCAGGATAATTCAATAAAAGCAACGTTAAATTATCCTCACATTTTATAAAGAACAATTGAAGTCAAACAACAGACTACACAATATCAACCCCCTCATTCTTTGACATCATCTTTATCCCCACACATTAATCAAATTAAACATATGTTATGAAATGAAAGATCATATATATACATACATATTATGACTTAATCAATTATTTTCCGTCTAAGAAAAACTCAACACTTCAACTTAAAAATCAAAATGATCACAAAGCATATATCAATAAGTCTGAACTTACTACCATATTATGTCTACTCATCCCAACAACTCTTGATTAAGTTGCCAACTTCCTTCCTTGGAAATACATAAATACCTTGTCTAACTTCTTCTTCTATCTGCAATCTACAGAATATTCTAGCGCACTATTTATCCCTTCTCCACTTTCTTAATAGCTTCAAACTTTTTTCTATAAGTGCAATATCTACATCAATATCGTAATCCTCCTGAGGAGAACTATCTTCTTTCATATCAGCATCTTCATCAGTTTCTGACTTTTCATCCATCTCT
>JACEFZ010008122.1:455000-518152 GCA_014155875.1 Cepaea nemoralis
GCCCCGGGGCGCCATCCTCTCGGAGCGCTACTTAGAGATATAGTATGTATGAGGTACACACCATGGACACACATCAGTGGCTAAAAGCGAATCCAACACGACAGCGTATGTACTGTTGGAGGAATACCGATGGAGAGTGGACCCACTACCACCCCCCAGGGGTTTGGTGCAACTACCAAAGATTTGAAGAGTCGCGCAGGGGACGTCGTCGTATTATAATGCACCACCGCAAGTGAATTAGAGCTACAACCTCCCAGGGTATATCAAGATGAATGGTTGTGAGTGGCTCAAACTCGGCACAGAGCTGCGCTGCGGTCGGTCTTGCTGTTGGTCTTTTCTGTTCAAGGCACAATGCACAAGCGAAGCGGGGTGTGACCATAGAAGAGTGTATATTCTGTGAGAGGGGGGTTAAGCGCCCTTATGAGATGTGTGAGCGTTGTACGCTAGACGTCTTCCATAGGATGATTAGGAAGTTTGAGAGGAAGACCGACATCAAGCTGCTTCCATATAGAGGTATGAAACTGGATTGTGTTTCAGAGACATGCCTACATGCCAATGGTTCAAGAGTCCCACAACATTTTGTGGAAAGCCCTCAAGACGACGCTTTTGCGACTATCATCTCCGGATCATCCGACGCCAAGGCAGAAGAATAGGTGGGGGAACTATAATCATTCATACTCCTTGGGGTTGGAGGTCCTTAGGAGTTCCACCAGACTGTTTGGAAACAATCGCTGAGGAGGATGTGTAGAACGGGTGAATGTCTAGCCTGTCAATTTGAAGCTGACTGGGATAGTGAACCGTGGAGCGGCGATGTATCGGTGGCTGCACGATGTATGGTTCTGCAACATACCTTTTCGCTCTGGATAAATCCAAACTTGCGCGCCAGTCAACACACTTCCGCTTAAAACGATCACGCCGGATGTAGCGTGACTGAACGGAGCAAGCGTGATCGTTTTGTTTCTGCGTGACAAGTTTTATGAGCCGCGCGAGCGGGACAATTTTTTTCTCGGTAAGAAAATTGCGCGGCCCAGAGCGGAGTTCAGAATTAGAGACTAGCGACTCAAACTTAAAATGAAGAATTGTAAGTGGCTTGTGCAAGAAGGGGCCTCGATCCGGTGCGATCGCAGGTGCCGCGGTGAGTTCTGCTACAAACACCTCCAACTACTTAAAAAGGGTAGGAATGTGTTTGGGTGCACTATCTGTAATACAGTAGTACAGCAACCATTCGATATGTGCCACACTTGTGATAGTGAACTAGCTGAGCGCTATGTGGCTCTGACAAGAGATTTGCTAGTAGACGACCCCTTGGAGAAATTCATCGAGGTGAAAGAGGCTATGAAAAAAGAGCGCGCTATCTAGCGGGCTATTTAGCAGGCGGGCTTCTGGCTGGTGGGGTGAAGTCAGTAAGCTCTTTTTTCTGGTGCAAGTCGGCAGAAAGTTTGCGCCGAATTTCAGCCTGCTGTTGTCGAAATTTCACTGATTCATTCAGAATTAATTTAAATTCCGCATCAGAAATTTCCTGGTCCTGCAAGGCCGCCGAGACAAGATCGGAGATTGTTGAAAGTTTCGTTTCAGCCAAAATCCTGATTTCGTCATGCTTCTTGGCTTTAAGTGCACATCTGCGGGTCACCAACTTGCCGGCCGCCCCCAATAGCCCACATACGAGAGCGCCTATCTCTAGACCGAAGACGACTGGGACTGCAATAGCTGTTGACAGAAGTCCCACACTCACCGTAATCAGTGCTGTATCAATCCCATCCAAGACATTCACAATCCGATGGTACTTCTTATACAATAGAGACCGTTTTTCATGCTCAACCTCCAAACTCTTCTGTAGTCTAGTGATCTCTTGAAGACGAAAGGTCTGGTCGGGCGCCATTGTATAGTAGTGCACCTATATATTCAATTCGTAGTGATACGTTTTGAATCCTCCTCAGTGACAGGGTTGTGGGTATACAAAAGTTTTATAAGATGAACCCACGGTGAAACCTTAACTTCTCTCAGATTGATGGTATCAACACCCCCAGCATCCTTAAGTATGTTTACTGCAATTCGGTCATCAGTAACTTCCACTTTTCCACCGAAAGTAATAATAACCCAACCCACCGCCTCGCGAGCTAGAGATTTTACTTGAAGGCCCGGCATAACATCACCCCAATTTGTAAAAGGCCCATCCTTAAGAAGGAGCTTGATATATAGTTTGCTCCCTGGGATAGGACGATCGATGTATGCAGGCGGGGGCCGGCTGTTCACCACCAAACTAAGGGTGTAAACCTTATCATCGCCTTTAAGGTAGAACTGACCTACCTCATAGCCTACATATACCCCATCAGTGAAGCTAAGTATGCATGGTAGTACTCCCATATTTGAAAGGTAAATGGGTTTATTATTTGAGCACCCAAGATAGGGACTTTTTACCTCAAACCACAACGCCCAATCACCACCGAATCGGTCTTGTATATATGTTTTTGTAGCATTCCAGAAGGTCTTACCCAAAGACTGGGTATTTAACAGCGCAGCATTATGTTGCGCATCAACATATTTTTTAGTGGCCACATCTTGCTCCCCCACCGGTTCAGCGACATTGGTGATTCTATGGGTGCCCATATTTAGTTCCTCTGTCAGCGTTCCACGTTTAGAGAGCCGCTCCGTAAAACCACGCGTAGCGGCATCACTAGGTCCCGAAGGCTCCCCCACATTAGTGAGGCGAAACCCACCCATGGATAGTGTACCTTGCATAGTGTCCCCATACTTGCTCACGAGCCCAGCTCGGCTGAGCTGGACAACTGTACCTCCGTTGCACTTTCCAACAGACATGGTCTATACCATACGCAGTATTATGTCTTCAAATTGCTGCCCGCCCGCCAGCCCACGAAGCACATGAAGACATAAATGACCACAGATCACATCGTCTGCCCTCTGCAACTGAAAAGTTTGGGTGCGCACGGGGCACCCTAGATAATCCAGGATCTCCTGGGGTGGGTCAAGCCCGAAACTATCGAAGTAAACCTGCCATAGGCCCCGCCCTGTAATAAGCCACCCAGTGGGTCCCCTCACCCTCTGACGAGTCTAGATTGACAATCCCACATTCCGGGCTGTGTAGAGCTGCGGGAAGACCATCGCGCATAAACACACCGCGGAAGTGGGGTATATCCTTAGCCGCCTTCTCAATATCAAAGTTGCTTAATGCTTCTTTTTTTTCATCCCCTTACCACCTCTAGCCAGGTACACACCCTTACCCCCCACCCCAAGCATGTCCCTAAGACCAGGTTGGTTGGCCAACACCAACTTCAAAATATCCTCTCCTAAACCCCCCAGCTGAGGCCGCCCGGCCAGTGCCAACTTCATAACATCCTCCCCTAAACCCTGACCCTTCCTCGGGCGGCCAAACTGCTCAATACTGCGAGACACACCACCCACTTCACGCATCACCCTACCCAGAAGGTCATCCCCAAAACCCCGACCCTCCATCGCCCGGTTATGACGAGCCTGATCAACTGCCTGTGCCACACCAGCAGCTCCGCCCATCAAGCCCCCCAAGCCACCCAGCCAGGGGAGCGCCTTAGCCAAGAGAGGGATCACAGCCCCCAAGGCGGGGAAAAACCCACCCACCTTAACCATCTTTTTGATCTGACTCTTCGAGAAGACCAGCTCAGCCCCAGAACCCACCGCCACATTCTTCTTAATGTGGTTAATCTGACGCTGGGTCAGGCCGACTTTATCAGCACCGTGCAGCTGCCCCACACTCAGACGTAGGGTGGCACCAGTGCCGTCTTTCGCCGCCTTGACCAACGTCTCTTTCTGCCCCGGAGAGAGGCTCAGCCCATATGATACCTAGCGCCATAGTCATTTCACTATATCTCTAGTGTTTAATTCAAGACTGTAGTAAACTTCCTGCCGTCAGATTCTAAGAACAGAGACTTATCTGCAATGACCACAGCGAAAGCCTTGGTGTCTGCAGGCACAGCAACATCGAACTCCACCTTGAGAGTGATAGCTTGAACAGCGTTCTTAATGGCCTCAGACTGGGCCCGCAAATCAATAACATGTATGGGGTAGAGGGCCACGAAATCTATAGGACTCACCAGGTTGGACGACTCCCGGCTGGTAATACCATAGAACGCCTCCTTGAAGTCTGCAAAAGCTTTGTAGGCCCGAGAGGTTCTATACTCAGCGAAGTTGACATTCAGATCCACTAGGGGGTAGCGTGCGCTGTTGATCAGGGCGTGAATATTCTTCACCCGCACATGATCAAATATGGCATTGTTCTTCGTCTGATCATTTTCACGAGCTGTTTGAAAAGCCACCAGAATCCACCGAGGCTTCTCTGTTTGGGATTTAACTCCCAACTGCCAGGTGAAGGATGTGGACTGCGGCACTGCCAAACTATCACACTGTAAGGCGCGGAAAGCCACAGGCACTCTAACTTTATTCTCTATCAGAGTCATCAGCGAGCTCATATAGGTTAGAGAGGGAATAACGTGAGGCATCATCCAGGCAATCTTAGACAGTTCAATCCTACCCTCTGGTGGGGGGACCACAGCGGTTACGGCGGCTCTACCTTCCGCGGCGGGCACAGCCGCCCGCGTGAAACTACTGCGGTGGATGGCCTGAGCGTCGTTCTGACGATCTAGCAGTAGGGACTGCTTGACGCCATAGAGCACCTTCTGATAATCATTACAAAACCCAAAGAAGTATTTGAGTGGGACACAGAAACTGAAGTTGCCCGGAGTTGTAGGTTTACCCATCATGATAAGCCGCCGCCTTTCCCAACCGGAATTCCCCGCCGCAGCAGCCCCCACATCAGAGTCCTTATACCAACCCATATTGAGGCCTTCGCCCCAAGCAAAGTCCTCCCCACACGACAGAAGAGTCATCATGGTGGTGGCCTGCCCCGGATATGACACATCATCAATGGTGTTGTTGTTGAGTTGGTAACGTATTTTGTTGAACATGAACGCGACCGCATTGTTAACCAAAGCTACCAGACTATTCGCATCATAATGTTCCTCTCGAAACGATCTGAGCCGGCCTTCTACAAGAAGATAGCTCTTGGAAGGGCAAGTGAAGGTATCCTGAGTGTGTATATCAATCTGGATGGTGTTATTCTGGTTGAGGGCAGCAGGGTTCTGCGACTCATACTCCCGATACTCAAAGGATTCAATACCCTCATCGGTATGTACAGGCTCGGTAATTTCAAGCATGGAAGTGCGTTGCTCGTCCATGGTGATATTATAAACGTCTAGACTTATCTCTAATTGTCTTGAAACCTCCTCCCCGGCTGGCGATATCCAACGCCTCCAGACTGGGCTGGACATCAGGCTGGACAGCGAGCTGGATAGTGGGCTGGACAGCGAGCTGCTTTAAAACCTCAGCGCTCTTAGCTGTGAGTTCCCTCTTCAGCTGGGGTGGCAAAGGCTTGAGCGCGTCCACCAGCTTCTTGGCAGCCGCACCTGCGGAGGCCACAGACTCCGTCGTCTTGGCCATATTCCTAACTAAGGGGCTGCCAACAAATTTGGCAACTTTACTGACAGCGCTGGGTATCACCTTAGCACCTGAAGAGACCAGACTTCCAACCACCCGAGCTGCCGAGCCCAACCAATCGAACATCCCCCCACCTACCCGTCTCCGACGCCTTGGGAAAACATACATGGTTACACACTACGAATATGTAGCCTTATAGTTATTTGCTCACCTCTAAAGTTTAATTGTGCACCGTCTTGGTCAGTCAACCAGACGCGTATGCCGTGTATACTACCAGCTTGGGAGATGGGGAGGTAGACAGCAGTTCTGGGAGACTCTAAGATCTTATAGCCGGGGCACACGTTGGGGAAGAATGAGTAGATGGTGGGGTGGGACCCCCACCGAGGTAAGACCCACTCACCACATTGCAATTGACTAGAATGCTATTCACGTGGAAGATGTCTATTGGTTTCTCCCCTTCTTTATAGCCCTTAGTCAGTATTTGTGGGTCGAACCCCAGGATTTTGCGCAAAGTTGAAGCACCCATATCAACCTCATAGTCGGGGCTGGTTATCTTTACAAAAGCCCGAAGGGTTGAAGGGTTGGGTCCTATGGCGATGTAATACTTCTCCTCGGCCTTCTCATCCCAATCCTTGGCCTCCTCCATCTTTCTTTGAATCTCTCTATTGATCTGGGCGAGCTCATAAGCCCCCTCTTCTATAGTGATAGTTTTCCACTCCTTCTTCCCCACACGGTAGACAAAAGTATTGTTGGTGGAGTTAACATTGCTGATGGAGTTGTAGGGCTCTAGATTCAGCAAGGCCAGCTCGTATGACTTCTGGGGGTCAAGGTACAGCGCTGGGGAGTAGTAGGTTGTCCAGTCGCTTTTATCCGACGTTACCACCAGGGATATATTCTCCTTCGGTGCGAGTCGCACCTCCATCGCTGCGAGCCGGTCGCGGATGTCCTTCAACACTTGAAGCTCCATGTTTAATGAACAAAGATTCTTCTGTTCAACTTGATGGCCTGCTCCGTAGAGATCACTCCACTACGCATAAGCTCATCCAGTATCGCAGATATTTCTGTGTCAACACCTGTATTCCCCGCCTCCTTTGAGGCCACTAACAAGGCTAGACGCTCCACCAGAGTGTTGGGGTCGTTGTAGTATAATACACCACTACCTCGGATTAGTCCGTATTTTTTCCCTTTTTTGCTGTAGACTGGTATTTTGGCAAGTTGGGCCAGCCGGCTAAATGTCTCAATAGCCTGTGGGGTGTATTGTCTTGTTTTGACGAACCGCTTGGTTAGGAGATCGTACAGCGTCTCATCGGCCGGAGCCGACAATACTAGGGAGTCCCCATCAAAGGCTTGCAGCCGGCCCGCGGCCAGAGCTGCTGGATCAATAGTTAGGGTGCCGAATTTGCCTCCTCGGAGTTTCAGCCCTTGCCCACGAACAATAACTCCTTGTCGTTTATGTAATATAAGTTTAAGACGGTCCCTAAATAGTTGTATGTTCTCAATCTCATAATCTAAATCTCCAATTTCCTCCTGCGTGATGCCCCTCTTCTTCTTCCTCCCCCCGAGCGTGTGTGAATTAAGTTTTGCGGACTTGTTAAGAAGTGTTTGAATGTCTTCATCTGGTGTGTTGATGAGTGCGCTAGGCTTTGGGAAGCCGAATTTGTTAAGAATGTCCTCATCTATGCCCTGATCCATGTCAATTATAATAGCTTCTGGAGAAGCTTCTGGGGCTATGGCCTCCTCTGCTCTGACCTCCTCTGCTCTGGCCTCCTCCAGGGCTCTGGCTCTGTCCTCAATGGCCCTGTTCAACGCCACAATGGCCTGAGCTAGCTCGTTAGCTTGTTTGTTTGTTTGTATAGCCAATGCACTGGTTTGTTTGTCGGTTATTTTAGCCAACTCACTGGTCTGAGCTTTGATGATTTGGTTTATTGCCCCCGTTTGTTGCGCTGACCTATCTGCTACAGTTTTAGTAATTGGTGTGAAGAGTTTGGCTGCCTCCTGTTGTAAATCTGCTTCCCCCACCCTCTCCGCCAGAAACCGCTGCTTCAGGCGGTCCCGACGTGCTAGATAATCCTTCACAAAAGCGTTACGCTTTGCTTGGTTAGTCACATCAGCCCACATGTTGTCGCTATCATAATAACATATATTTAAATAGAAGACTTTGGGATATAGAACCGATCGAATCCACATCGGTATTTACCATCGTGGGCCTTGCTGGTCAGGTCGATTACTGCGAAACCGTAAGGTTTGCTAGTACACTCTGTGAAGAACTCCCTGAATTCATCAAAGGGCATATCACCACCAACATAGGAATCGTGGATGGCGCGCAGGTTCTTCGTGTCTTGGTTGAAGATCACCAATAGATTGGCATTGTCACGGATGGCCTGCTTGGGAATTCTGAAGAAGCTCTGGGTTAGGTAGAATGTGTCGGCACCGCCGTGCCGGCCCTGGCAGAAGTACTTCTCGATCGGTCCCTGCTTCTCCAGCATGACATCGTCAAAGACCATGACAGCTCTCACTTCAGGGTTCAGGTCCTCAACGGGGATGATGTCTTCGGCCGAGCTATGACAGGAGGCAATATTTTGCCCCGCAACCTCCCCAACAGACTCGGCCCAATCCTGGAGGAACTGGTACTTGTCCTGTCCCAAAGACTTCGAGTACAGGTGCAGTCGGTCATAGTTTAGGTAGCCCGGCTTCAGTAGTAGGTTGAGCATCATGTTTGTTTTTCCGCACCCCGATGGCCCACACACAACACAACGAACGGTGTCCGGCAGCAGCCAGTGGTGGTGGTGGCGGGCTTTGTCCTCAAGGTCGAAATTGGTTATCTCCATTTTAAATATATACATATTTGCAATATCTTCAATATGTATTGCCTGCGCTGTAAGAAGCAGACTCCTACGCTGGAGGAGTCGGAGGTTGTGCTGAAAAATCGTCGAATAACCAGGCGCGGTCTCTGTGAAGTTTGTGGTGCTAAGAAGAGCCAGATTGTTGGTATGGGGCTCCTCAACAAAGCACTGAATATGTTGCCTTTGCCTGAGCTGCATATGAGGCTGCCTGAGGGCGTCAGCTCTGAGGATGTTCCTGGAGGCTCGTTCCAGAATACAGGGAAATATAGCTACTGCGGCCCTTTCACTAAACTAGATAAGCGGATGGCCCAAGGCTATGAGGGGGTCAACACACTCGACCGCGCCTGCAAGGCTCACGACATTGCTTATGCAGCTCATAGCGATACAGCTAACCGCAACGTTGCTGATGATGTCCTAGCCGCGGCGGCTGAAAATATTGCAGCATCTGCCCCCGACTGGGAGAGTCGCGATGCCCGCATAGTCTCGGCCCTGATGTCGGCCAAGAGCCGCTTTGGTATGGGTGCGCCCTCGTTTTGAATATATAGACATCTGTAGTATATCAATATGTATTGTTTTCGGTGTAAGAGACAGACCCCCACTAAGGGTGGGACGATTAGCAGGATGAAGAATGGGCGACCGGTTAAGCGTGGCACCTGCATTGTGTGTGGTGGAAGGAAGAGTCAGATTGTTAGTGGGAAAGGAATCATCTTTGGGCCCAATTCACCAATCAAGGACATCCCCGTCTTGGGCTCCCTCTTGGGATGGTTGTTATAGAGATATGTGATATGGCCTTACAATAATGGAGCGTGTTTACTACAGCCCGCAAGGTTATTGGAAAGGACATTCAGCTGTGAAAAAGTTGGCTGCTGCGGCTAAGGTCAGTGAGACTGAGGCTAGGGAGTGGCTTCAGAAGCAGGCTATCTGGCAAATCTACCTGCCGCGGCCTCGCTATATTCCACGACCCCACATCGCCGAGTCCACACCGAATGCAGTCCATCAAGCAGATCTTTTGTTTCTCCCACATGATCGCGTTGGTTCTGGCCGCACGGCCAGGACCTATAGGTATGCCTTGACGGTGGTCGATGTTGCCTCGCGCTATAAGGAGGCTGAGCCGCTAACAGACAAGAGTAGCGACGCGGTCGCATCAGCGCTTGGGCGGATCTATAAACGTGGGCCGCTCAGGTGGCCTAATCTTTTGCAGATTGACCCCGGGCGGGAGTTTATGGGTGCTGTCAGTCAGCTGGTGGCTAAGCATAAGACACAGGTACGTCGTGGGCAGGCTGGGAACCATCGTCAGCAGGCTATTGTCGAGCGGTTCAATCGCACTCTGGCAGAGAGACTGTTCGGGGCCCAATATGCCCAGGAGTTGTTGCTCGCTGCCCGAGGCTCAGATGAACGGTCGGTCGAATGGGTGAGAGCTCTGCCCCAGGTAGTCGCTGCGATCAATAATGAGGTGACTCGTTTGACTGGTAGGAAGCCGGCTGAGGCAATTAAGGATTCGTCCGTCTCCCACGCTCCAGCCGCGCCAGCCCGCCGCGCTATCGGGCGTAAGGAACCGGTGATTCCAGCCGACTCGCAGGTCAGGTATCTCTATTCGGCGGGCGAGCTTGAAGGGGGCCTGCGTCGGGCCACTGATCCTACATGGTCGCTGACCTTGCATAGGATTAGTCATATCACCCAGCAAGAGGGACAGCCCACTCTTTACTATCTGGTGGATGGGCCGGCTCGTGGTTTTGTGCGCGAGGAGCTGCTCATTGCTCCTCCAGACACACAGCTACCCCCTAGCAGGATTCTAGGAAACCGTAGGCCCTAGTGTTGATACCATCAACACAAATCCACTTTTTCGTGTCCATGGGGCTCAGAGATGTTTTGTTCATCTCATAAACTCCTATCTGGTGGCCCTTGCTCCGTATGGCAACTATAACAGTGTGTAATATAAGACGAAGGCCGGTCGTTTGTTTGTTGATAAAACGTTTATTGGCTTAATATAACCAAGCTTCGATGTACACCTCCATTCGCTACTCAAGCTGGGTTCTAACTGCCCATACCAACCCAATACGTCACGATTGAGCATCTCCCCCCCCTTTCAGTCTCAATGCTCAATCGTGCTGTATCGGAGTTTTCCAATAGACCCCAATTATACCTACACTGTTACACCTCCCCATATTACTTAAAGAATTTTCCTTTTAAAGGAAAAATCTTTACTTCTAATCCCCATACTCTATTCCCTACTTGTCTTTTAACCTTCGCCCATACATCTTTTACTCTTCTCCCAGTGCTATGATCTGTCTATAACCTCCCCATATACTTCTTCTTCGTTTTTTTTTTTTTTATTTTATTTATATAATACTACGGTTAATCCAAGCAGTCCTTCTTTCCTTTTTTATTTCCCCAACATTTCATAGTTATCTACTACGTAATTCTTCATTTCTGGTTCTTTCTGGTTATCTGTATCAAATATACATATCATAAGAACAGCTCATAAATTCTGTGTCAAAAATTATGATCTTATACAATTCCTCATTCTCATAAATTCTGTGTCAAAAATTATGATCTTATACGATTCCTCATTCTTTCAAACCCCAGGACGTACAAAAACAATGTAGTTAGAAAAAGTAAAGAAGTGGTGCGCACCAAATAAAGAACATGAAGAATGAATACACGACATGACCACATGGACATATTGTAAATGTACATTTAAGACATTCACCCTTTACCTCCCTTGCCAATAAAAAAATTTTTTGTAAAATAATTTTTTAAAACACCTTTAAGAAATATATTATTGTTCGTTATAAAACAATTTGGCATAAGTTTTCATGAACCTTTTATATTTCACATTGACATTGCCAACCACAATTCCGTTCCTCTTCCGTTATCTCACCTTTTACCATGAGCCCATGTTCATATTTTATGAACAACTTAAATATAATTAAAGCTGGTATTTCACAGCACCTATATCTTTCCCCCGTACAACCCATCCTGTTATTTTATAAATAAAGTGACGTGTGTGCAGACCCTGGATACGTCTATCCATTCGTGCATACACGTTCACCAACTATGGTTTCCCACTAGTTAATGAATGCATAGTTTCCCCTTACCTTGGACAAATTTGTTTTTATCAACTCTTTTCTTAACGAAAAACCTTTAGCAAAACCTCCTTCATTTGAAACTTAAATTTACTTAACTAACTTTACAAGCATTTAACTCAATATACCAAATCATTCATGTAATCAAAATAAAATGAACACAACCTCCAAATTAATCTAGAAGAAAAAAACACATTTTAAAATGACATAACATGCATGTTATCAAATCAGAATAAAATATCCTATTCTACCTATCACTATTGGACACTTTTACGGACCAATAGTTCTTGTCAACTCAAATGCTATGAACACAATCACCCTACTCTAAACCAATTACTCAAACAATAACAATCATATTTCAAGACCAAATCAAGAAAACAAAATGAGGTATTACAACTTAGGCTCAATAAAACAACCAAACAACATCCCTCATTTTCTAGTAGTAACTCAAGCATAAAAACATTTCTTATATGACTCATAACTCATAAAACTTAGATTTCATAAACACCGTTTTCAACACAATTTTAACTCTCTTAAAATTACTACCAGCATTAGGCTCTCATAAATGACGCATATCCAGTATTTATATGACCGAGAAGACTAAACCTCCTATCTATATATCTGTTATTTACAGATCAATTATGAACATATCTGTTCTATCTAGATAAACAAATCAGTAATCCAGAATTATCTATTTATTATCTCTTAACAGCACATAGTATCCTGAATAAGCTCTTAAGTAAGCACTGTAACCTATATCCAACATTAACTCAATGTAGCCATCCTCTACTTATCAACGTACTTGTGATCTATCCTGTCTATTATTATTATAACTTGTTAACCCCTATCTTTAAACACGGCACTTCTAACCTCAATAAAAAAAATACATTCACCCACTGTACTAATATCTCAAAACCACTTTTTCCACCGTTTCGTATACTTCTTCTTGTTATCTACAGTACTTTCGATTTATTTACCTCTTACGTTTCCATTTCCTCAACAACTCTAAGTTTCTCTGAATAAGTGCTAACTCTATATCAACATCTTCTTCTTCGTACAACCTACTAGCCTCTTCCATACTACTACTTGACTCTGACTTTTCATCCATTTCTTCTTCTTCGTCTGTATGTCTCTCTTTAGCTGCCGCTAATTTCTTCCGTTCAACATCCCACCTAATTTGTCGATCACTCTTTCTTAAGGATCTTTCTAGTATAGGTATATCGTCTCCGCTTGTTGAATCATCTCTAATTCTTCTCTGTCTTTTTACTTCTTTATCTCTTTGACTGTCCATTCTTCTTTTTGTTGCTTGTCTAGTATTTTTAAATGGAGCACCTGTGTCTTCTTCCATACTATCATAATGAGTTTCATTTGTCCCTTCTTCTTCCATTCTTTTCGGAATTGTCTGTTCTTGTTCTTCGTAACTTGGATTTGCTAACAACTGATTTTGTTCTGGTTCTTTTCTAAGATCTGGGGTTACTGTAGCTCTTCCAAGATCTGGAGTTATTGTAACAACTTGTTCATCCAAAAATTTTGCATCCGAATAACAATTATTATTATAATTATTATTTTCTATCTCATTTTCATCTCTTCTTAAGTGTTCAACATGTGCCCTTGCTATGTGTGCTGTGACCTGGTTCTTTATAACATACGATACATTACCCAGTTTTTCCAAAACGTAATAACCTGGAATCCAACGAGAATCAAACTTAGAGTTTCTTCTATGCTTTTTGTAATAAACTCTATCACCTACTTTAAACTCCTGTAATTTTGTATTTACATTTTTGTACTTTTTCTGTCTTTCCCTAGCTTTTATTATATTATTTCTTAATCTCATATGTGCTTTATGCATTTCTTGTATTATGACCTCTTGAAAATCTTCACCCATATATTTCCGTCTAGGTTTTAATAAATTATCTATAGGTAATATTGGTTCTCTCCCGTGTATTAAATAAAATGGCGAAAAACCCGTGCTCTCATTTTGATTTGTACGAATAGCGCTAAGAGCAGGTCCCAAAAATAGATCCCAATCTTTTTCATGTTCATCAATAATCTTTGCCACAATGTTGTATAACGTCTGATGTTGACGCTCGTTTTTCGCATTTGACGAAGGTCTATAAAATGAGGTCTTTATATGTCTTATGTTTAAATCTTTTAATAACTTTTCGAATTTTTTATTTACAAATTCTCTACCATTATCTGTAAGTATACTTTGTGGGCAACTAAACCTTGGTACGAACTCCTGTAAAAAAATATTAATGACAGTATCCGCGCTCTTATCTGGAATTGCATAAACCTCTGGCCAAAGACTGTAGATGTCTACTATATGAATTAAATATACATTTCCTGACAATGTTCTGGGGTGTGGACCTGATATGTCTAAACTAATCTTTTGCATTGGGAAGTGAGGAATATCTGTGTCCTGTAATGGAGACTTTATTGTTTTCATGTTCCTTAATCTGCACTTTTCACACGTATCTACATATTTGCATGCAGATTTAAATAAGTTTGGCCAATAATATTTACTTGTAAGTGCTTTCACTAGTTTGTCTCTACCGAGATGTCCATTTTCATCGTGATATGCTTTTAAAAGTTCATTTTCCAAATGCTTTGGAATATATTTCCTTAGTTGTTCGTTCTTTTCACACATATAATATAACTGTCCATCCTCTTGTAATAGCAAATAATTCCTTTTATATTTGTTATCTTCTGTTTCTCGTAACTTTTCCTTTATTTGTATGATTCTTGGGTCCAAATCCTGCTCTTCTTTCATATTGAATTGTGCTAACTGTAGATCTTCTTCTCTATGTTCAGACTCTTGATCTGATGGTAAGCTATCAAATTCTCCCCCATTTATTATAGCAGAATCCAGAATATTTACCTGCCAATTCCTGTCGTCTATCTCTGGTTCGGCTGCCTCCACTTCTGTATCCTCTGATGACTGTGTATATGGAATTCTAGACAAAAGATCAGCGCATGTGTTTATCTTACCCGGTATGTACTCAATTTTCGCGTCGTACCCCTGAAGATTCAATGCCCATGTCTGTATTTTCCTGTTCTGCACTGGAGCTTCTAAAAAAGACTTTAAAGGCATGTGGTCAGTTCTAATAACAAAACTTGCGTTATGTAAATAGTAATTAAGTTTTTGAAGAGCGTAATGAATCGCGTAAGCCTCCTTCTCGATAGTACTCCATTTTTTTTGTGATTTACTAAGCTTATGAGACAAAAAGTAGATAGGTCTTTCATTTTTTACCCCTGGTATTCCAGATTCTTTTCCTTCATATGGTTGTACTAAACATGCTCCTACTGCACTGTCTGAAGCATCTGTGTATAGTATTAACTGTTTGTTTAAGTCTGGATGCGTCAATAGTGGTACCAATGTTAAGCTGTTTTTTAAATAGTCGAAGGCTTTTTGACACTCATCATCCCACTTAAACCTGGCGTACTTGGCTGTTAAATTTGTAATTGGTTCAGCTATCCTTGAAAATGCCGGAATAAACCGTCTATAATACGCACACGTTCCTATAAAAGCACGTACTTCCTTAACGTTTGTTGGTGCAGGTAACTCTTTAATAATCTTTATTTTGTTCTGGTCTGGTTTTATACCCTCTCTATTTATAATATACCCTAAATATTTTGTTTCTGTTTTTAAAAATTGGCACTTACTAAGCTTCAACTTCACATCATGCTTTCTTAACCTGTCAAACACTAGTCTAATATGTTTCAAATGATCTTCTACATCTCCTTTGGTATAGACCAATATATCATCAATATAAGCAAGAGCGAACCTTTGCATACCCTCTAGAACTTCATTTATTAAGAGCATATAGTGTGAGGGCGCTGTCTTGACTCCAAAAGGCATTCGTAAGAATTCGTACGAGCCCATGTGGGTACAAAAGGCACTTTTCCGTTGCGCGTCCTCTGACATCGGAATACACCAAAACCCTGACCTTGCGTCCAACGTTGTGAAATATGTAGAGCCATTAAGTAGCCCCAAAATGTCATCAATTACCGGCAGTGGGTATGCTACATTCTTGGTGATTTTGTTCAACGCCCTGTAGTCACAACAGAAACGACTCGAACCATCAGGCTTGGCCACGATGACCACCGGAGATGACCATTCTGACTTCGACCTTTTTATTATTCCTGCTTTCAGCATCTCCTCTATTGCCTTTTCCATTATTTCTCTGTTTCTTAATGGAGTTCTGTATGGTTTTAGACTAATTGGTGGATGATCTCCCGTGTCTATCTCCATCGTAACCGTCCGCGTCTTACCCAATTCCAAATCATTAACCGCAAACACATCTTGATTTTGCTTTATAAACTGTTCTAACACTTCCTTATTTTCTGGCGAAGCTTTTAACTGTGACAGCAATTCTTGTTCCCTTGTTATTTTGTCTAGTGAATGTATATGTACTTTATTTTCTCCGAATGGATGGATCAATTCATTCATTCTGATTTTCCCTCTTCTTCCGCATCCGCGTCTGTCACTTCTCCTTTCACTAGAAGTTTCCAAATAACTTGTTCCCAACACTTCTGTTCTATTCGTTGCCAATATTTCACTAATGTTATGATCTAACTTTGCTATCACACATCCTCTGTATAACTTGATTTCTCTCCCTGTGTTGTTGATAATCATTACTGGAAAGGTTAAGTGTTTATCCAACTTCATTACTCCATCTGGAACCTCCAAACCAGGCTCATCAATTATTTCTTCTTGTAACTCAGTGATTCTGACTGTGTTTCCTTCCACATAATATGGGTTTCTCTTCAGCTTCGCTTGTATTAAATTAACCGACTGTGGTTTTAATGTCGTTGTCATTTTGACCCTAACTAGTGCTGCTATATGCATATCCTCTTCCATATCTATATATACGTCTCTAAATTTTAACTTATGTAAATCATAAAAAAGTCTTATCCCATTCTTTATCAAAAAATCTCTTCCTATCAACATATTTCTATTTAAACCCCTCACTACATGAAAAAGGTGTCTTATGTTGATCCCTCCTAATTTAAAATTGATCATTGTTTGTCCAACTACTTGTAAATTCTGTCCAGTAACAGAGTGTAAATTATTACTACACTTAAATACTCTACAATTTCTTACTATTTTGTATAAAAAACTTTCTTTTACTACACTAACTTGAGCTCCTGAGTCTATTAATGTACGAACTCTATACTTCCCTATTTCTAATATACACGAGCTATAATCTGTTTTTTCTTCTATAAATTTCTTGACTTCATCCATTTGAAAATATTCTCTGTTCGATCTATTATACTTGTTATTAACATACTCTCTAATACTTGGGACCCTATTATTTACCCTCCTATCATAGGTCCTGTCTAATAGGTAGGGCGCCGATTTACCTGTGTTCTTGTACCTGTAAAATTCCTGTGTCCATCAACAACATTCCCAGTCACCCTATTATTATCATATCTACCCTGTGTATTCGACTGGACACGCCTGTTATTACAAAAACGAGAAACATGTCCCCGTTGACCACAAACCCAACAGACAATGTTTGTGTTATTTGTGTTTCTTACTGCCTCACTTGTAGGGTATCTCACATTTCTTCTTTCAACATAATCGCTCCTATTTCTACCTTGTAAGGTTTGTATACCGCCTCTCCTATTCCATCCGAATCTTGTTTGTCCTATCTCCATGGGTTCCTCAATTCTGTCGTCTCTATTACTTCCCACTTCTCGTCCTGTTCTTAATCTAAACCTTCGTCTCAAATTTTCCTCTTGCACCGCAATATCCACCGCTTGTGATAACCTCTCAGGGTTATCCCTCATCAGCTTAAGTTTCAAACCATCAGATTTGATGCCATCCACAAAAATCCCTACCAACATCCTTTCCACCTCCTCCCCTCGCACATTCTGTCCTAAGAATGCCTCTTCAGCCAGGTTAATCAACCTATCGCTAAACAACTGCACCGTTTCTCCGTTATTTTGTTTAGCCTGCCTCAACACCGAAAATGCATGTTGCGGATCCGTAATTTCTGCATATTTTCTTGCTAGGTCCTCTTTGAATTGTTCCCATGTCTCATCTACCCTAGCCTCTAATTTTCTTCTTATATGATCTGAGACCGGTTCTGTTGCCGTCTGATACGCTAGTCTCATTTTCTCTTCATCTGTTGCCGAGATCAAATAGGCATATTTTTCTATAGAGGTGACCCACTTCTTATAGTCCTTAGCCTGTCCACTAAATTTCACAATTTCTGTTGCCATCCCCTGTTGTTTGACCACCATATTAAGTCGGCCTACTGCTGTTCCTACGCCTGTCAGAACTTGTGCTAAGGTGTCCTGTTCCGCCATGCTGAAAAAAAATAGCAAAACAAAGCAAGCAACCAATCACACAATTATAATTTCCCAAATCCCAACCAGCACAATTCAGTTGGTTATAATATTGTAAGATGTTACATTAATCAGAAGAAGCACCAACGATGTCCTGTCTGAGCATAGGAATAATGAACCCTGTCCTCGAAAAAAAACTCAAACTGGTGGCAATCAGAAGAAGGTTCCTTGTAGATAATGTTCTGTACTCCACTCTAATAAATGAATTCGGAACCTCACGGGAGACCTCGAAATATACAACTCTGATTCTATTTCTAAATTACTCTGTTACCTTCAGTTCAGTTCAAGCAACCAGATCCCGCATTAGGTGAAACTCAGTCTCAGAGTTCAGGTGGTGGAGTTCAGATACCATTTCTCCTCCCTCAGGTACTTTCGTCCTTCTCATGGGCTGCCAGAAAATTCTTCAACCCCTGGTTGGGTCACATCTCATGGGCTGCCGGAAAATCTTCAACCCCTGGTTGGGTCCCTTCCTTGATTCTCAGGTGGGTACTTCAACGTCGTTTGGAATGGGTCATAGGATTAACGTGGCCCAAGGATGGATCAGGTGTGTTTGGGTCATAGGAATGACAAGGCCCAAGGATGGATCAGGTGTTTGGGTCGTAGGATCAACAAGGCCCAGAAATGGATCAGGATCAGCCAAGGCCCAACGATAATGGCGTGTCTTAAGAACTTATGGCCCGATCAACGATCATGCTGTCCTGACAACTCCTGATTAGCTCTTTAACTTTGAGGAACTTAAATTGCTGGTTTGCCCAAACTTTCAGGACAGGATCACTCCTGGTCAATCAAAATGATGTAAGGCAGCGGCTTTGATGGCTCTTGCTAACAGTCAACCTGCAGAAGGGCGGCCATACAAACTTTCTTCACCGTGACCTCTGCAAAACGGCTGGTACAACAAACTTCTTATCTGAAGTCTTAAAAAAGACTTACAAAGGACCACTCCTGGGCGAGCTTTTGGCCTTTGTATTCAGATATTATTACTATCTCGTCTTATAACTTGCTGGCCATCTTTTGGTGCGGCTGTTACCAGGTTCAATAGTTGTTTTTTCACGTGCCGCTTGAATCTTTCCGCGACGACGTTATTCAACTCCGACTTTGCATAGTTTTATCTTTCTCATTCTCAGGTTCGCATCCTGGTCGAGCGGCTCCATTTCGCCTCTTATAACAGTGTGTAATATAAGACGAAGGCCGGTCGTTTGTTTGTTGATAAAACGTTTATTGGCTTAATATAACCAAGCTTCGATGTACACCTCCATTCGCTACTCAAGCTGGGTTCTAACTGCCCATACCAACCCAATACGTCACGATTGAGCATCTCCCCCCCCTTTCAGTCTCAATGCTCAATCGTGCTGTATCGGAGTTTTCCAATAGACCCCAATTATACCTACACTGTTACACAACCTGTGTGTGTTTGTATTCACGCTGGCTGAACAGACTGTCCTTGTAGTGTTCGTGTCTGAGGTCCTTCTTCACAACTGTCCGAGCCACTCCTTTGGCTTTCTTGATGTTGGTGGCCTCCTCTAGGATTGAGTACATCTTTGGTCTGAGACCGACGAACTCGGCTATAGAACGACCATTGCACTCATCTTTGAATTTGCCGACCACCTTTTTATTCGCAGTCGAATGGTTGGGGTGGTCACGTGGATAATCAGAGAAGTCGTACCAGTCAGGGTGGGCCTTCATGTCTGCGTACACATCCTCAGTCTCCACCTGAAGTAGAAGGGAGTCAGTATCTGTGTAGCAGAGCTGGAGTCTTTTACCATATTGGGGTTTAAGCCGGTTGTACCAGAAGTCGTACATGAGATGCTTGGATAGGTCCAGGATGGCCTGCCCACAATAGACGGGTTTATTCAGCTGGACCTTGTTCTTGATGCTGTGCACCGCCACCAGTCCGCCGTTGAAGATTCTACACGATTCGTAGTTGGGGCTGGCGATTAATTTTCGGAGTCGATCAGTCTCGGCACCTCTGACAAGGTTGACTCTGATACGCTTGCGAACATTCTCCATACTCTTTCCGAAGACGGCATTGTTCATCAGCTTGAAGAAGTCCTTCTCAAATTCTGATTTGGCTTGGGCCCGTAGAGAGGTGTTCATCTCTATGTAGGGCCTCATCCATTGGGACTGATTGAACTTGATGGCTCGGTGGATCTGGGTGACCTCTAGACCGAGGCTGTGATAGAGTTTGAGATTGCGGTAGTGGACGACGTATCGCTCCTTGTTGTGGAGGTGAGGTACCAGCTTTGTTTGCTCCGTGAACTTACCCCCCAGTTTGTTCTGGAGCTCGCGCTGATAGCTGCTCAACCAGGCTTCTGGGACGGTCATGGTTTCTGGAGCTAGTGGATAGTCGCTGTGGGCTTCATGCAGATGTGCTGGGTACTTCATGTCAACCTCAACAAGCCATCCCTCAGGGGCGTTGTCGGGGGTGTTGAGTACCTCCTCAAGAGTTGGATTGGCCCATTGGAACCCGCCGGTGGGGAGGTATTCCATCATGGCCCATCCATACAGGTTATTTGCATCGAGGTACATGATCCATGAATTGGGTGTTGTGGGGTCATAGTCTGAAGTCTTGGGGTTGTTGGCCTTAGCATACCTCTTGGAGACCATGGCCACACCCCCTCGGAGACCCTTCTCAAAGAGGAGGTGCATGTCCAAGTCGGTTAGGAGCTCGAGTTGCACCTTCGTCTTTTTTAGGAGTGCGTCCCATGCCAGGCCGGGTGCACTGATGTAGTGGGCTGGGTCGAGCTGATATACCTCCATACAGGTGTCTCGGAATGCCTCGAACATATCAGCCAACAGACCGACGTCTGTTTTCAGGTATAGGTCATGGTAGCCTCCGAGCGTTTTGCAATCGAGCTCCTGCCACACTTTCTGGGCGTGGGCATAATCAGAGTCACTGATTCCTTCTCGGGTGAGCTTGCTGTAGAATGCCTCTTTGGGTGGCAGGCGGTCCTCTGCAAAGCGCTCGAAGCTGTCCATATATTCGTAGGGGTATACACCCTTACGGAGAAGGAGGTGTGACTGGCTCTGGCTTAGCGTGGTTCTGAACTTGCTCATTAAGACAGCCCATGGGGTGTGCTTCTCAGTGTTGCACGTCTCACATCTTGAGATTATGTCGTTGCCTCTACGTGTCAGACCCATTGATTTGCCACAGTGTGTCAGCTCGCTGAGGTTCCCTACCAAGGTGTCTAGAGAGCTATTCATGAACTGTAGGCTGTCAATGAATTGCAGCTGACCAATGGTGAAGGAGGCGTACTTCTCTAGGGTGTTTGGTATGCAGGTGATTGTTGTGTTGTCTACTTGTTTGGTTTGCCATTGGCCATTTTTCTTCTTCTTGTAGACTGTTCTTTTTCCCCAGTCCAGACGGCCGGCCGCTTGCATGATGATGTGGGAGTCGTATCCTCTGAGGTTGTGAAAGACTACAGGTATCCTCAGCTTGTCTCTATTGATGCGCCATGCCAGATTACAGACATTGTGGGCTGCACCCCGGTATTTGCCTGTAATATGGCAGTGGTCTCTCACCTTGTCCTCCTCCAGCGGCTCTTTACAGATGTGGCAGGTGGTGGCGGAGGCAAAGTCTTCACGGTCTTTTTGCCCCAGCACCATCAGAGCCGGCCGCTGTAACTTGTGGTGGATGGTGGCCTGCTCTTGTCCCAAGCGTTTGAGGAATTCATCGGCAGCATCCTCCCCCCGATATATGACAGGGTTTGTGGTGAGGCCGTCGCAGCGTACAATGGTGTAGCCGAAGCCACAGGGGGGCTGCTGGGCCAGCTGGCGCGTGTTGCTCTGGCTTGGATCCATTGCCGCACCATGTACTGGAACGTTCAAGGTCTCAAAGTCTGCGTATATGATGTATGGTGCCCTCATCTGTTTCTGGAGGGACTTGAAATTCATCTTTCCCTCTTTAGGCATGACATTCACCTGACAGGCTGTGTTGATACCTTGACAGAGTGGTACATGTTGGTCCAAGGTTTCCTGAGAGGAGTGTACGTGGAGACAGTTGAGACATGGATACTTCTTACCCTCGTATTTACTGTTTCCATACAGAAGCCGCCCCACATCCTTGACCCAGACATAGTGTCTATTCTCATCCTTACGTAGGAGCATGAGGTTGATTTGGGTGCGCTGGAGTTTGTTGGTTCGGAGTATGGTCGGTCCTTCTTTCCACCCAAAGACCCGGATGGCTATGGTAGGATTCTGTTTTTCAAACTTACCAATGCTGGTCAGCTGCACAGGGAACTCGATTCCTTCAAAGTTTAGCTCTCCCAGGTGGGCTCTATAATTGTTGAGCCTATCAGGATGCTCTC
Source organism: Cepaea nemoralis (assembly GCA_014155875.1). Taxonomy (NCBI): domain Eukaryota; kingdom Metazoa; phylum Mollusca; class Gastropoda; order Stylommatophora; family Helicidae; genus Cepaea; species Cepaea nemoralis. Next base: position 477,072 of record JACEFZ010008122.1, read on the forward strand.
CATGTGCTACTGGGTAGAGTGCTGAGAGTATGGCCCATTCAAAGCAGCGGTTGTCCTCATTCTTTACATTCACAACACTACGTGGTGGAATGAAGCTGGGAGTCGCGAAGTAGCTAGAGCCTCGGAATGGTTGGTATTTTACTATGTAGAGATCGAGCTGCACACACGCATGATAGGACCAATCAGAGCCATCTGTGGTGAAGCATTCACTGTCGGCGAATATCTTGGCTATGGCCTGGTCCAGCCCCTCAGCAATATCCCCCTCATGCAGTACTTCATAGTTCCTGCTTCCATGGGCGGCGATGGCAGTAATCACTTCACCTTCTGGGGTGAGGCGAGAGTATTTTAGGTGGAGATACAGCTGCATTTTAACACTGCCATAATCCCTCAACCCTTTTACTACCAGAGCTTTGATGGCGGGCTCCATCGAAATCATAAATGTTTCAGGCTCGTCATAGTCACCCTCTTCTGGGACGATTGCTTCATATTTTCTCAGGCTCCCCTCAATCTCTCGGACGAGTTTCAATTCAGGTGCGTTGCGAATTAAAGCAGCCATCATCTCATCATACTCTACATCCCGCACTCTATCAGCTCGGGCAAGGAACTCTGCTTCGAGGTCGGCGTGGCGTTGAGCACGCTGCCGGGCGCGGTGTCGTCGCTCGGCGACGATCGCGGCTCGGTCCGCGGCGGTGCCGTGTACAAATCTCAGAGCGGTGGTAATCCCTGCTTCAAGTCGTGCCCCATGTAGATTGGGGTTCTTCTCGAGCAGGGAGGCCCTAGCCATCTCACGCGCTCTGGATATTTCCCCCTCAAGAACAGCCTTCCTCCTCCCACTGTATGGCATGCCATACTCGCGGGCTTGCTGTTTCAGTTGAACCAGCGTAGGCATGGCTAAATACACAGATCTGTCAGTCTCTAACAAGCCGGTGTGTAAGTACACTGATGACTTCACCTCTCTCTAATTGAAAGTTCAATCCACTATAATCTTAGCAATTCGACGAATCTCTGCATTATAGTCCTTTACATTCTCTTCGTACCAGATTCGGTGATACTCCTTGTCATATCCACATTCTTTGCATAGTTCTAGGAGGTTGTTGACCCCCTTCCCACATTTCCGACATGGTTTAATAAATGAACCCTTCCGTATTAGCACTGCATGGACTTTGCAGTAGTCCCTCATACAGCTTCGATTGCAGGGCTCCGTGGAATGTAGCCGTAGCCACTTACAGTTGTTCTTCGCGGTGCGCATCTTGGTATGTCTGTGGATGATACCCTCTAAATCAGCGGCTCGGCCGCCTGTAGGCGACCCGTGCTTGCGCTCCGAGAGGATGGCGCCCCGGGGCCTAGGGGGGTGGGGCCCCGGGGGGTTGGAGCCCTAGAGGGGCTGTTGTTTTGGTGCTCCTGTGGTGCCCTTTTGGCCCCAAACCGCTTGGTGTGCGCCCCGGGGCGGAGCCCCGGGGGTTGGATCCCTAGGGGGCTGTTGTTTTGGCGCTCCTATGGTGCCCCGACCCTTTTGGCCCCAAACCGCTAATTGCCATCTACTACTGGAGTAGTGATATAGGTTGGATCCCCCACCCCATTTGAGGTTGATGGCTTGAGGTCGTTGGCTGTAGCTTGAGGTTCTGGATTGAGTTTGCGGAGGTTGGTGGCTGTGGCTTGAGGTTGCGACGGTTGTAGCTGTGGCCTATTGGGGGTCCTCTGTTGGGGGTCCTCGATAGGTCCCTCCTCTGTGGGTCCTCTGTTGGTCCTCTGTGGGTCCCTTAAGGGTCCCCTGTGGATCCCTCCTCTGTGGGTCCCTATGGCTCCTCTGTGGGTCTCCTGTGGGTCCCTCTTTGTGGGTCCCTCCTGGTGGGTCCCTCCTGGTGTTTCCCTCCTTGTGAGTCCCCTTGTTTTGAGTGTCAAGCTTGAGGTGGGTCTCTATGAGTCCCCATGTGCAAGGGGAGATAATTTTGCCAATAGCATTGGTGGTGCTTCTTGCGTGGCGTTGGCTAAGATCTAGGTGAGTGTCAGTTTACCATAATTAAGAGTAAAAATTAATTTAAAAAGAGGCATGTACTTGCTGGCGGGAGTCCTTGCTGGTTCACCGACTTCTGGGGTATCCGCACGGCGTAGGCGCGTAGGAATGTGGTTGGGTGATAAGTGGAGGAATTTGTCGGAGTGGTGTGAATGGTGGTGTGCGATGTAACATCAGCGGGGACGACGGAGTCGGCTGGCGGTTGCATGGAGAAGTGATCCCCCGGTAGCTGGGCGGGTGGTCGCATGGGGCGGGCGCGCGGCATGCACAAAAGGCAACTCAGCACTTTTTTCAAAAACCGGAAGTTGTAAAATCCCATCCTGTTTAATCAGCTGCTGTGGTGAGAGGAATGATGACGTTTTCGATGTTTCTCTTCCCTCGTGGATAGGGTTGTGTGAGAAAAAAAAAAGCGAACCCGCCACACTAGGTGGGCGTTCACTATATGTATTATAACGACACACTCAATCGCGCTAACATTCACAAGAACAATGAAATACTGAGATGTAAGTTTTAGTTATGTATTTATTCAACCGTTGCTTGCAGTCAGGTATAGAAATTGCTTTGTTGTCGCATTATCCAAGGATGTAGTTTATCAGTAACATACGTGCCTACAGATGTAGCAATGTGTTCTTCCAGGTCGTGAAAATTCATATGTGTGTGCATATGCCTGTAGATAACTGTAGCGAAAAGGTCCACCTATTTGAGAAATATGCAACAATTTTGCATATATAGCAATGCTATTAGAAGTTATGTCCCCTCGCTATATATACATTATAATGCAAATTAAAATATTAAATAATATTAAGTAAATAACTGTTTGTACACTAACAAACTATGACAGTTGGCAGCACGGGAATGAGAAGAAGACATGTAGAAAATTTCATCTCAATCGGATGGACCGTTCGCGAACGCATAACGGACATACAGACAGACAGACATTGCCTTTTATATATAAGAAGTAGAGCCACAAATCACGTTTTATGTGGATGTCTAGACTTGTTTTATTATGTGCTTCCATTATGTGCTGGAAGTAGACGCAGACTTATAACATGGACACCACAGCACTCGGGACATTCCAACACGCGGAGGTCAGCATGACCGAGAGGATAAGAGCGTGCATTCTTAAATATCCCGTGTGCTGATGCCGATGTAGCGGGTTCAACCCCTACTCTAGTTAGTTGAACTAAAATGTTGAATTCTCGTCCTTGACATTGGAACGTAAATTAATTACAAGTAACTCTGCAGTCGAAGTGGATTCGCTTTATGGCGAGGACTACTGGTAATAGGGAAAGCTAATCCCCACCCCCCCCCCCTCCCCCCTCCCCTCCCCCAAAAAAAATCAAAAAAAAAAATCAATAAAACAATAAAAATTAGTTCACTGCGCTGTAAATAGTAGCACGTGTATAGACTACGAACGAACGCAAAAACTTCCAATAAGTGCTTCATTCTCATCTCTAACAGCCAGGAAATAGTCCCAATACTAATGGTCTCGAGTTGCAATCTGATTATGTGCCCGTCTGGCGTGTCCTCGGAGTCCTGAGTGTCATCTAAGTCCTCTGGTCACTCCCTGTCTCACCGTTTTCTCTAGGTTATGATGATTTATGTGTTATTCCACGCGTACACGTGATCCCACAGGGCATTGACCACGTCTGCCCTATCGTGCAAATATACCTCAACGGTGCATATCCAGCCAATCGGTCCGCCTTCTTGTTTTCCACCATACCGTAAGACATTATGAAGCACATAATTCATAATTTTTAATGAAAACAAACGACGTCTAGTGAAATTGACCACTCGGGAGATCAACTAGCGGGAAACCCACTAACAAACACCATCAGATCAGCAAACGAGTGTGGCAATATATTCTTTAATGTGTCCGCCTAGGACCCCACATCTATCGTAAAGTGTCGGCAAATACTGCAAGAAATATTTATCATCCAGCTCCACTAAGACTGACGTGTCTCACGACACTTTCACCCTTTGAAGTCTTTTCATCAACATTATCATTAGCACTGTTTCGTGTCAAGCCGTTACGCTCTAAGTCTGCAGTCGGCAACCTACGGCACGCGTGCCAAACGTGACACGTGGAACGATGTTCAGTGGAACGCTGAGTGAAATGAAATACAGTACATGATCTCATTAAAAAAAAATAGAATGTTTACGTAAATAAAAACATATGACTTTCTTAAAGCTATGCCCGTTTTACGTACCTTCAAAATGACATTTATTAAACATTGGAGTAAAGAATGTGCGATCTGATTCAAACTCAGTGAGTGTGGGACTAATAATGACTGATCTTGAAAGAGTTATATTTCCATCCTGTTCTTCCCTTCTTTTCCAACCTACCCCACTACCAGCTCGATAGTTCTCTTCGTTGTCGCTTACTCATGCCAGTTAAGTACGCTGTCCGAAACAAATAAGCTTGTGTTGCTATTTAATTGTATGGTTCCGTTAAAATGACTCAGCAAAAGCAACACTTCATACAGGCTCGTTTCAACACTTTCGAGCAAACGCATAAGGGTTGCATCGTGATGGACTACAAGATTGTTGCCTACCCCTTCTCTAAATGATATCTTCTTTAACAATAAAGCAACATTGGGTCTATGTAAGTGTACTCTCATCATCCGTCTTTGAATGTAACAGAAGGTTATTATAAATTCATTGGACGGAAAGGAGAACAAAAAGAATTCGGTATTGAAGAAGATCAATATTGATTCAGTATTGAATCGGGGACCGAAAAGGAAGCTAGTAGGCCTACCTTATTTTTAAACATGGAAGGGAGTTGGTAGCATTATTTTATATTAAGACAAACACATGTGAGAAATGAATTATTTTGGACATGTAAATAAAAAGACATTAAAGTCTTCATTCATTCATTCATTCATTCATTCATTCATTCATTCATTTATTCAGCAGCATGTCCTTTGCAGAACCTCGCTGCCATAACAACCTTCCGGAAAACCTCTCCGATCACAAGCAAGATGTCCCGCGTCTGATACACCCATCTGGAGATCATTAAAGTCTAGAACAGATAAATGAAGGGAAGTGTACAGGATAGGCGGAGAAGAATAAGACTAAAACCTAGATGAATTAAAGATGTAATGCATAATTTACATATGACAATAACAAAGACGAAAGATCTGGCTTATATCTGACAGCATTTCGAAAGACTATTATGGGGACGAAACTCTACTGGATTATATATAGATAAATTTCAAAGACTATTATGGGGACGAAACTCTATATAAGACAGGGTGTCTGGATTATACATAGAGAAATGTCGAAAAACTATTATGGGGACGAAACTCTACACAAGACAGGACATCTAGATTATATATAGTGAGAAATTTCGAAAAACTATTATGGGGACGAAATTCTACACAAGACAGGACATCTGGATTATATAGAGGGAAATTTCGAAGGACTATCGTAGGGGCAAAAGTCTGCACTGGACAGGCCACTGGATGATGACTTGTCATCATGTCTAAAGCCACGCCATAGCATTCGGCACACGCCCATAAGCGCACCCTCTCCGTATGTTTCAACAGCCACAATGACTTTCCAGTAACTGATATTAAAGTAACTTAAAAGAAGAAAATACCATCTACACGGGGACAAAGATATCTAACAGAATGTAGAACGAAGAGCCGGGGTAGGAACTACTGGAGATCTACTGTCGCCAACCTTCACTGCTAAGATGATAGTGGATGATGATTATGAAAATGACGCCAGAAGCAACGCAAATACTAAATATTCCAGATAAGCATCATTAGCTTGTTTCACCGTAAAATAGGACAAGCAAATGGATGTCGTGGTTGTTTTGTTATATTAGATTAAAACATAAACCGTTTTAAAACACTTTGTTTTAACACATTGTAACTTTTCTTTATCTTTGTTGATTCTCAGCAACGCTGGGATTCAGAACACTGATATGTTGTTTTATTGTATCATAGAGACATTCCAATTGTTATAATCTTCTTTGGGTGTTCACGTTAGAGATTCTTTAGTTTCTAAATAATATAGCGATAAGGATCATTAATATCAGAATTTGAACTTCACATATGACCCAACATTTGACAGATACTATTGTTATCGGATTATCCATAACCTCCTATGGATAACAATCCTTTTCAAATTAATATCCGAAATATTGCTGTTTCGGTCACATGATTATTAATCTGACGTTGGATGTGCCCTAATTATAACTTCTATTCTAAGGTTGACTCACGGATCGGCTGTGCGTGAGTAAAACTGAACATGAAGTCTTAACTCCACACACTTAACCCTTCTCCGTCTAAGCAAGGTCTTGACATTCTTGAATCAGGACAGCAGAGACAGTAAGCAAGCCCCAGACCCATTCAACCTTCCATCTGAGCATTGGGTTGTAATATTTTGGATAGAACTACAGTAAAGCCCACTAGAGAAAACTACCAGTGCACGCCTGTTTTCAGCCAGTCCCGTATACGCTATGCTGAACCTTGACGTAGTTAAACATCCTAATATGCCTATCCACAGATGTGAAGGTCTAACACTGATCATGCACACAGCACTGGTTGTTAAACTCGGAGAGGGAAAAGAGAGCTCTGCAAAACAGTTCCCGTACTGTACTCCCATACCGGGTGGAGACTGTCTCTAGCCCAGCTTGATTCTGATAGCTACAAGCACAGACGACTTAAATGCCATGGTATCGGACGTAATAGCTACAACTCAAGTCTTCCAGACGAAGCAACCAAACGAAGACAAACCATTGAGGCTCTGTCATCATCCGATAAAATTTAAGTTCTCAACTCCATCAGAAGTTTGAACACTGTGTGGCACTACTTGAAAATGGAAGATGAATGCGGTGAATTCTACCTCTTATTTCAACAAAAGGACAGTGGAAAAATTATGCTTGTTCTATTGTGATATCAACATGGAGTACTTCACAACCTTTAGAGTGCTTGGTTGTACTTCTGCTTAGTTTGGAGAACAATGTTACTGTACTTGTAGTTATTGCAATCCCAAAGAAATCAGGAGGAGTCTTGGAATGTGATCACCATCGAACAATTAATATAACGAGTCACATCACGACGATTTTGCTAAGAATTATCATGCAAAGAGTTAGGAGGAAAATACAACCTGAAATAGGAGAACAATGTGGCTTTGTAGAAGGTATATACTAAGACCGTAATCGAACGTTCTATAGAAGTAAACAAAGATCTACACCTTTGCTTTATTGACTACACCAGGGGTCACCAAACTACGGCCCGCGGGCCGGATCCGGCCCGCGACGTCATTTCATCCGGCCCGCCGTCGGTACTCGAACTTGCTTGATATAACTATGAAACGCGAGACGTTGTGATACAATTTAAATGTAATTTCTATGTTTAGAATAATAGGAGATCTTCACACGTGCGGAGACCTCCTGGCTGCACTAGGTTGTTTATTTAGGTGGCCCTATTTATAAATTTTGCGAACCTTATTATGAGATATATTCTATTACCAAATGAAGCCGCCTGCCGCGACTCTACAAGAGTATGGAGTAGCATATCCCTTGATACCCTGGTAAAAAATGTATAGGATGCTGGGATGTTGTGTTGGCGTGCCTATAACAGCCCAGTAAAGCCATGTTCCCGCCTCTTTGGCCTTGGGAACAACTTAGGCCGAAGAGATGCTGATGTCTAATTTTCAGCAGAGGGTTTGAACTTAAACCCCTGAGCCACTACCAAGTAGATGGGCGAACATGCCCCAGGCACGGCCGAGCGTAGCCACTGTTTTTCCAGACCGCAGTTGAGATGGTAGACAGGCCCTGTGAAGATCCGAAAGATCCAAGAGGATCTTGATTGTGGATTGACGATTATCTGCTGTGGGGTGAGTTTTGAACGAACCTTCATAGTTTAAATAGGAATATAGGAATATAATAGCTATTTCTGTGCCTGAGAACAATAATGGAGGGATATATGCCTGGGAAGAGAGGAAGAGGAAAGCCAAAGAGACGATGGGTGCAGGATGTGGCGGATGATCTCAAGATGGATGTATCTGAAGTTTGAAATCTTGCTTATGATCGAGAGGTTTTCCGGAAGGTTGTTATTGGAGCGAGGTTCTGCAAAGGATATGCTACTGAATGAATGATCTTTGTTCCATCTTGTTGTCTGATAATTGCTGGTGTTGTGTATTTGGATGATTATCCATGCTGTGATGAGGATCACTGGTACTGTGTTGGATGACTACCCATGCTGTGATGGAAGATCACTGGTACTGTGTTGGATGACTACCCAAGCTGTGATGGAATATCAATGGTACTGTGAAGGATGTTCATGTGTATGTTTATTCATGGGGATGCCTATTTTGTCATTGCATCTAATCCTGAACTTTATATATTAGGGCATTGGCATTATTAATCAGATGTTGTTGTATCTTTATAATTACATTATTCTGTTTCCCTGTACACTGACATGAATTTCTTCTGATATCTCTAAATCGTTGTTCTTTCTTGTTAGCCGTAGAGATAGAATGAGATTCTCTTTGTCTTCTTATTCCTCTCTTCTTCTACGGCCTATGAACAGTCGGCGTTGTGCTATTATCTCTATCATCTCTGTGCGGTTACACAAAGGTACCTATAAACTGTATATGTACCTTTGATGAGCTGTAGCTTCACCAGTGACCCCTAGTCCTCTGCTTTTCTTGTGTTTCAATAGGATTTTAATTATGTTTCTAATGTAATGTCTTTTTCATTTTCAGATCCCGTGTACTTCACCCTTAATTATGGCTAGTAGGAAAAGAAAAGTGGACGCCGAGTGAGGAGTAAAGTACTTCTTTGTGGAAACAAAGGACCAGAAAACCAGCTGCGTAATATGCAGCGAAAGTGTTGCCGTTTTGAAAGAGTACAATCTTCAGCGTCACTACGAAACAAAACATCCATCAACATATTAAAAGTTTTCTGGAAAATTACGCTCTGGGAAATATGAGACCATTAAACGTGGTTTTGAAACGTAAAGAAATCTCTTCACGAGAAAATTTGCTGAAAATGAATCTGTCACTCGTACAAGTTACAAAACAGTGCATAAGATGGCAGAACGAGGAAAACCGTTTACTGATGGCAACGTCATTAAAGAGTGTGTGTGATTGAAGCAGCAAATGACTTGTGTCCTGAGAAAGCCGATTTGTTTGGAACTATCAGCCTTTCGGCAAGTTCAGTTGTGCGGAGAACAGAAGAACTTGGAGAGAACATAGTGCTACAGATACGCGAGAAAGCTAGGAACTTGTTGTAGTATTCTCTGGCGCTGGATGAGTCTATTGATCTCTCGAGTACGTCACAACTTCTCGTGTTCATTTGTGGTGTCAATTTGGACTTTCAGATAACTGAAGAGTTGGCGTCCGTTTGCAGCATGCATGGAACAACAACTGGGAAAGTCATTTTCGTGGAAGTGCAAACAATTTTCCAAGACTATAACCTTCGGTGGAATCAGCTTCGAGGTGTTACAGTTGATGAGGGAAAAAAACATGACTGGAGTGAGGAAGGGTCTGTTGGGGCAGATCAGGACTCATTTGGAAGATTTGCAAATTCCGGGCGCTCTGTTCATACACTGCATCGTACATCAGCAAGTACTCTGTGGGAAAGATTTAGATATTTCTTGTCTACTGAAACCAGTAGTTTCTGCTGTGAACTTCATTCGGGAACATGAAACTCATTCACCGTCAGTTCTATGCTTTTCTTGAAGAAATTGATTCTTAATTCTGTGACTTGCCTTATCACATGTCAGTCAGGTGGCTCAGCTGCGGTAAAGTCCTGCTTCGTTTTTACAAGCTCCGAAACGAAATAGATGTTTTCCTCACTGAAAAAGATAAAGCTGATTCACAGCTGTCAGATCCTACCTGGCTGTCAAAGTTGTCAATTTTGGTCGATACTGAATGAACTGAACTTGAAACTTCAGGGAAAGTATTACCTCGTCTGTGATCTCTACAGAACCATCAAAGGATTTCGAAGAAAGCTGTCATTGTTGGAAGCACAACTGGAAGGAGAAAACCTTTCTAATTTTCACTATTTCAAAGAGCTTGGAGAGATTTTCAGATCTTGACAGATTTGAGAGTGACATCCTTCTGTTCCAGAATCCGTTTGATTGTAACCTTAATGGTGTGCCAGTTGAATTACAGTTGGAGCTCATTGAGAAGGAAGTACCGCTGCTTACCCGATGTTGAGTTTCCGAAACTTAAGAAATTTGCCTCTGGTATGGCATCATTGTTTAGAACAACATATGTCTGTGAGCTAACATTTTCAAAAAAGAAGTCTGTGAAGTCACCACATCGAATGAGATTGACTGATGAACATTTGAAAGCAATTCTCTTGATTGGATGCAGCAATTCCAAACCAAACGGTATGGTATTTGAAGTTTTTGATGGTATTTGAAAGCCACACGTCAGTTTCACAAAACTCACTATCCTCTTTTGCTGCTTAGTTTGTGAGATTCGGATATGTGCACAATATGTCTGATGTAACTATCTTTTTGCTAACGTCGCCTTCTTTGATAACTTTGTTTAGTAAATAAATATAAATATGTTGGTTGTCTTTGTTTGTTTGTTTGTTTGTTTGTTTGTGTGCATTGCACGCCCTTTCCATGATTAACTTAGTTTTTCGTCTTTTTTCCCAGAGCTTTCGTTCTAGCTTGAAATTATTGTTAAAGTTAGTTGTATATCCTTTACAGGACGTTTACAGTCAACACCAGCATTGTTTGCTGTTGTTGATGTCTTGGCAAGTTTACGTTCAGTAGTTTACCATTGCTTTTCGAACGACCGGCACCCATAACATAGCGTAAAAACCAGCGCAACGTTGTCTGCTGCCAAATCGCTCGCAGCTGTATTTCGAACGTGGGTATACGGGATTACGAACCGCGTCCGTAAGATCTTCGCCACGGAGACGGCGCAAGTATTGTACAGAATAGAATGAGTATCCGGCCCGCGCTCGTCATTTTGTCAGTTATCCGGCCCGCGCTCGTCATTTTGTCAGTTATCCGGCCCGCCGTGAAAAAAGTTTGGTGACCCCTGCCCTAGTCCATACTTGCCCACTATGCATCCGTCCTGTTGATTTCCAACTTTGGCATTCAAGTCACCCATTATGATAGTTACTTCAGAATTCTTGCATTTCTTGAAGGCTTTCTCTAAATCACTATAAAATTCATCGATGCTGTCATCACTACTGTCTGCTGTTGGTGCATAAACTTGTATGACGTTGACATCAAAAGGCTTCCACTCAATTTCACCAGTAACACTCTGTCTGATACAGTCCAATATCCTTTGATCGATTTTTCTCTCTCTGTATCCATTATAATTGCTACTCCTCGCTGTTGTTTCTCTCCATCAGAATAGATTATTCTATATTCCTCAGATGTCATAATGCCCATTCCTGTCCATCTGGTCTCACGTACACCTAACAGGTTAATATTTAATCTTCTCATTTCATTCTTAATGTTATCAAATTTCCCATCCCCACTCATAGTTCTTACATTCCAAGTTCCTACTTTCAATGTTGATATTCTTTTGCACTCAGTCTCCTGATGACGGTCTGGAGTCACCTGGTGCACATGACTACCCCTACCGGGCGAGGCTGCTCCTATGGAGCACCCATTTACGCCGTTTCTCTGATTATCGATAAGACTGCAGTACATGATATTCTTGGCATCTGTAAAGAAGGTAGTTTGCCATTGCTTTCCTTCCTAGCAGTGACCATACTGGTCGATGACCGTAGCCAATGTCTCCCAAAAAAGAGATCATCTGCCTTCCGTCGTGAAGCTGGAGACCATAACCTACAACTATCTGTCGGCTGCTCTTCAACTTCATCCACCACCTGCACCCATGGCTTCACGTAACCCTGATCGGGAGGCTAAACGGGTACTCCACCTTGCCCAAGGGTGTCCCATAGGCTAGCGGAAGGAAGGAGGCACCCATCAAGGCATTACTATCATGTTATTATGATATTTTAAATATTCTCTAAGCAAACGTAATTGCACCAGCATTTGGGAGAGAGGAGAGAGAGAGAGAGAGAGAGAGAGAGAGAGAGAGAGAGAGAGAGAGAGAGAGAGAGAGAGAGAGAGAGAGAGAGAGAGAGAGAGAGAACTATTTGTTCAAATTGAATGAAATTTACAAACATAAATGACATTTCCTCTAAACATATTTATCAACATAAACCCCATAGACTTCCAAGGTCTTTCGCCGTTAATGTAAGTAAATTTTCTTTAAATTGTGGGTGGCCTTAAGAGGCCAGTAAAAAAATGTTTCCCCACAGAGGGGAAATCCAGGTCACAATATAATGCCCTTATCATTAAAAGTACAGTTTCAAAAATTAAACATAAACGTAGAATTGAAAAACATGATAATAAAATGTAAGTAGAAAAAGATTAAACACATGTTTTATAAAAACTTTAATAGCTTTCTTCTCACGATTGCAAAATGTGACTGCGGTATTAACTGCTTTATTTCTCAAATAAAAATAAAAGATTTTATGTTAGTTAGAAGGTATTGTAGCTAGGTATACCATTTTCTTTTTCAAGTTCTAGTAACCTCCCTTGTAACAATATTAGATGTTTATGTCCCCCTACCAAGCGCAGACTGCTACTGCAACCATATATTAATCTTAGGCAATTTACATATAAACTTAAAGAAAGTCAAATATACAAATAGAAACGCAAAATTTGATCTACAGGCACTGAAGAGTGAGGAGATAAAAGTAAATTCAACGTAGAGGTAAAGAACAGATTCGATGCATTGTCCGATATGGCAATGCAATATTATTTCAAGACGTCAGTGACCAATTGAAAATATAAAAGAAATCAGTCAAGAAGCTGCACTAACAACAATAATAATCCCAAAAATAAAGATAATAGGGCGCAAGAAATGGATGATGGAAGACATCTTAAAACTCATGGAAATAAGAAGAAATAACAAAAATAACAAGGAAATATACGAAGAGATTCACAGGAAAATTAGGAAGCTACTGCTATGAAAAGAGGCAAAAGAAACATGGCTTGAGGAAAATTGCAAGGAAATTGAAAACCAACACAACACCAGAATACCAAATTAATGCACACAAGAATTAATAACATCACTAACAAAAGAACAGACACATCAACAGGTTGCCTAAAAACCAAAGATGGCAAAATCATAATAGAAAAAGATCAGATTTTACATGCGTGGTCAGATTATATGAAAGACCTTTATGATGATACAAGACAAGAACAATATGATCATCAGAATAATAATGAAGGACCATCAATTTTGTTTTTCGGGGTGTTTTTCTTTTAGATATCTAGCAATTCCGCGGAGCCGGTCTCCCTGGCGAAGGTGTTAACGATTTTCTCCGTAATCCCGTATATCCACGTGTGGGGAAACAGCTACGCGAGATTCGGTAGGGAATCGGGTCGCGTTGGTTACTTACAGGGGTATCTGAGATTGTCGCTCAGTAAGCAATGCAAAATACTGTGCGTAATCTTGCAAAGACATCAACAACAGCGGTAAAATGCTGTTGTTGACAGCGATGTAAATAGGATATATGCGACAGCGGCCACCCCCCGGGCAACAGCTGTGAGAGGCTGGCTAAACCAGGCATGTGTAGCCGATTTGGTGTCAAACCAAGCGGTAAACTAGGGTATGCCTACCCAGCATGTGAAGACAGGATTCGGCAGACTGCGCTGAAGAAATCATTCCTGATTCAACGGGCAAGACGGCGTTTACCTGCAAAGCGTTGTGGAACGTAATGAGCACGGCAAGGCACTTAGAGCGCCTTGGTCATCCACTGCACCTGTATTCGTCTCCAGTCGTCTCGACTTGCCACTGGACTCAGATGGACTCAGGCGAGAGAGTGAGGTCGACGAATTGCGCAACTCTTCCTCACTTGAATCCAAGTCATCGCGCAAGTCATTCTTCATCCAACGTCATATATCACCTTCAAGCCCTGTGGCGATGGGCGAGCGGCGAAGCGGCAGGCGTGGGTACGCTGGCAGCCGTAGTCGCAGACCTGCACACAGGCGGCTCAGGCCATATGGTCGTCTTCTACTGACCGGAGCAGCAGTGGGATTCGGCAGCCCCCTGAGCGACTGAGCAGCCCTCTATAGGAACACACTGCTCACCTCCATAGCATGAGGAAGGGGCTAGAAAAGGTGCCCTAAACATTGTCTGCTCCATCACTACCTAACCAGCTAGCCGCGGTTGGTGGGTACCCTAACTGCGGTCGACATACAAACAAAGATAAAACAAGCAAAGCTAAAAGAGTAAACCATATTCCCTTAACAATTGGAACTTGGAATGTACGCACCCTACTTGACAGAGACGGCGCGTCGGGTCCAGAGAGACGAACAGCACTGATTGGAAGAGAGCTGGGCAGGTACAACATCGACATTGCAGCCTTGAACGAGACACGACTTGCAGAAGAAGGCCAAATCTGTGAAATAGGTGCCGGCTACACATTTTTCTGGAGTGGAAGGAAAAGCGAGGAAAGACGCCAATCCGGTGTGGGATTTGCCATTAAGTCGGCCCTGGTCAGGCAAATTAGCTGGATTTCCAAAGGCTATAAACGACAGGCTCATGACCATTAAGTTGCCCCTGCTGAATGGAAGGAAGCATGCAACCATTGTGAGTGTCTACGCACCAACTATGACCAACGAAGATGATGTCAAGAACAAGTTCTATGAGGACCTGCACAATGTATTAACATCTGTTCCCAAAGGAGACAAACTTATACTCCTTGGGGATTTCAATGCCAGAGTAGGCACGGACACCACCTCTTGGAGTGGCATTATTGGAAAGCATGGAGTCGGAAATTGTAACAGCAATGGACTCCTCCTCCTTCAGACATGTGCCGAACATGATCTCCTGATTACGAACACAATTTTCCGTCTCCCCATGAGAAATAGGACATCGTGGATGCACCCTCGCTCGAAACACTGGCACCTCATTGACTATGTCATCGTCAGGAGGAGTGACAGACAAGACGTTCGAGTGACAAAATCCATGTGTGGTGCCGAATGTTGGACAGACCATCGTCTCATTGTCTCAAAAATAAACATTCACATCAGGCCACCACGGCGTCCTCAAGGGGTGAAAATGCAAAAAAAAGCTAAATGTCACCCGCCTAAACAGCAAGAAAATGCAGCAGTCGTTTGAAAATATGCTGGAAGACCGCCTCAAGCCCAATGCTGCAGCTAAACAGGATACAGAAACAGAATGGAGAGCCCTAAAGGACATAATTTACAACACTGCTATGGAAATCCTGGGTCCAGCCCCCCGAAAGCATAAAGACTGGTTTGATGAAAATTCCGAAGACATCAACCAATTGCTGGCCGAGAAACATCTTCTCCTCAAGGCACATTTGAATGACCCGAAGTCAACATAAAAAAAAGATGCCTTCAAGAACATTCAGAGAGTAGTGCAGCAGAAACTTCGGCACATGCGGGACTCCTGGCTGAGCAGCAAAGCTGATGAAATTCAGGGCTTTGCTGACAGACATGATATGAAAAACTTCTACGACTCACTGAAAGCGGTCTATGGTCCTACATCACCAGGCATAGTTCCCCTCCTCAGTGCAGATGGGGGAACATTGGTCACCGATAAGAAAGAAATCCTTCAACGCTGGGCAGAGCATTTCAGCAACATCTTAAATGCAACTTCCTTCTTCGATGATGAAATCATCAACTGCCTCCCTCAAGTTCCCACCAATGAGACACTTGATGACCTGCCAGCCATAGTGGAAGTAAACAAAGCCATCCAGCAACTGTCCAGCGGCAAGGCACCTGGTCCTGACTCCATCCCAGCAGAGATATACAAGGCAGGTGGGCCGGTCCTAACAGAGCAGCTTCACCAAGTCTTTACAAACATATGGGTGAACGAGACCATGCCACAAGATTTCAAGGACGCGTCAATAGTCCACCTTTACAAACGTAAAGGAAACCGCCAATCCTGTGACAACCACCGAGGCATCTCCTTGCTTTCAATTGCAGGGAAGATACTCGCCAGAATTCTTCTCAATCGCCTCACAGCCCATCTCGATCAAGGTCTTCTTCCTGAGAGTCAATGTGGCTTCAGAAAAGAACGTGGAACTGTTGACATGATTTTCGCTGCAAGGCAGCTGCAAGAGAAATGTCAGGAACAGAACTGCGAAATGTTCTCCACTTTCATTGACCTTACCAAGGCTTTTGATACAGTCAGCAGAGAAGGACTGTGGAAGATTATGGCAAAATATGGCTGTCCACGAAAGTTTGTCCAAATAGTGCGGCTATTTCATGATGGCATGCAGGCAAGAGTACAGGAAAATGGTGAACTGTCTGAACCCTTTCCTGTCACCAATGGAGTGAAGCAAGGATGTGTCCTGGCACCAACACTGTTCAGCCTCATGTTTTCAGCCATGTTGATGAATGCCTTCGAGAACGACGACATTGGAATAGACATCAACTACCGTATGGATGGAAAGTTATTCAATCTCAGAAGGCTGAAAGCTAAAACCAAAATTAACAGCGACACCGTCAGAGAGCTCCTGTTTGCTGATGATTGCGCTCTATACGCCAACTCAGAGGCGGACATGCAACATAATGTTTCAGCTTTCTCACATGCCTGTGCCAACTTTGGGCTCAATATCAACTTGGAGAAGACTGTAGTTATGTACCAGCCAGCTCCAGGGAATAATCACACTGTGCCGAATATCAAAGTGAATGATCATAGACTAAGTGTTGTGGACAAATTCACCTATCTTGGCAGCACTGTGTCACAAGCTGCCACAATTGATGACGAAGTGAATGCAAGAATCTCCAAGGCCAGTGCGGCCTTTGGCAGACTGTACAAGAATGTATGGGACAGAACTGGAATAAGCCTGCAAACAAAGCTAAAAGTCTACAAAGCAGTTGTATTATCCACACTGCTATATGCTTGTGAAACCTGGACTGTTTATCAGCGACACGCTAGGAAATTAAACCACTTCCACACAGTCTGCCTAAGGAAGCTACTGAAGATTAAATGGCAAGACAAGATACCAGACACTGAAGTCCTAGAAAGAGCGTCCATGCCCAGTATCCACACTCTACTGATGAAGAATCATATTCGCTGGGCTGGTCACTTGACTCGCATGCCAGATCACAGGCTCCCTAAACAAATTTTTTACAGCGAACTGCGTTGTGGTAAACGCTCCCAAGGTGGCCAGAGGAAACGCTTTAAAGACACTCTGAAAATCTCACTGAATGCTTTTGGAATTCATCATGACACATGGGAGGCTGCAGCCAGAGACCGAAATTCGTGGCGTGCATCATTACGCAAGGGTGCAGTCATATGTGAGGCAACCAGGACTGCAAGAGCTGTGAAGAAAAGGCAGGACAGAAAAACCACTGCAGGAAATCCTCCTCCAGAAACGTCAAGCATTCTTTGCCCACATTGTCAAAGAACATTTCGAGCCAAAATAGGCCTTATCAGCCATCTTAGAACCCACGGCTCCATACCTTCAACCCCACTGGATGAAATGAATGGTCATCATCATTCTTGATGGACAAACAACAAATAGGATATGCGAAAAAAAAAAAAATTCCGCAGAATGCTTGAACATAAGTGTAATGATCAATCAAGGCATTACTATCATGTTATTATGATATTTGAAATATTCTCTAAGCAAACGTAATTGCACCAGCATTTATCAGAGAGAGAGATAAAGAGAGAGAGAGAGAGAGAGAGAGAGAGAGAGAGAGAGAGAGAGAGAGAGAGAGAGAGAGAGAGAGAGAGAAGAGAGAGAGAGAGAGAGAGGAGGGAGGAAGAGTGGGGGGGGGAGGGAACTATTTGTAATATTTGTCAACATAAGCCCCATAAGCTTGCACAGCCTTTCGCCAGTGCGAAAATAAGTGCATGCAGGCCTTGATTGTGCCAGACCAGGTTTTGTCCTACTCACTTCGCCTATTAATCGTCATCTCTCTCATTCCTATCACCTAGACCAGAGGTCACCAAACTACGGCCCGCGGGCCGGATCCGCCCGCGACGTCATTTCATCCGGCCCGCCGTCGGTACTCGAACTTGCTTGATATAACTATGAAACACGAGACGTTGTGATACAATTTAAATGTAAATATTATGTTTAGAATAATAGATCTTCACACGTGCGGAGACATCCTGGCTGCACTAGGTTGTTTATTTAGGTGGCCCTATTTATAAAATTCGCGAACCTTATTATGAGATATATTCTATTACCAAATGAAGCCGCCTGCCGCGACTCTACAAGAGTATGGAGTAGCATATCCCTTGATACCCTGGTAAAAATGTATAGGATGCTGGGATGTTGTGTTGGCGTGCCTATAACAGCCCAGTAAAGCCATGTTCCCGCCTCTTTGGCCTTGGGAACAACTTAGGCCGAAGAGATGCTGATGTCTAATTTTCAGCAGAGGGTTTGAACTTAAACCCCTGAGCCACTACCAAGTAGATGGGCGAACATGCCCTAGGCACGGCCGAGGGTAGCCACTGTTTTTCCAGACCACAGTTGAGAGGGTAGGCAGGCCCTGTGAAGATCCAAAAGATCCAAGAGGATCTTGATTGTGGATTGACGATTATCTGCTGTGGGGTGAGTTTTGAACGAACCTTCATAGTTTAAATAGGAATATAGGAATATAATAGCTATGTCTGTGCCTGAGAACAATAATGGAGGGGTATATGCCTGGGAAGAGAGGAAGAGGAAAGCCAAAGAGAAGATGGGTGCAGGATGTGGCGGATGATCTCCAGATGGATGTATCTGAAGCGGGAAATCTTGCTTATGATCGAGAGGTTTTCCGGAAGGTTGTTATGAGAGCGAGGTTCTGCAAAGGAAATGCTACTGAATGAATGACCTTTGTTCCATCTTGTTGTCTGATAATTGCTGGTGTTGTGTATCAGACTACAGTTACAGTGTTGGATGATTATCCATGCTGTGATAAGGATCACTGGTACTGTATTGGATGACTACCCAAGCTGTGATGGAATATCAATGGTACTGTGAAGGATGATTTTATTCATGGGGATGCCTATTTTGTCATTGCATCTAATCATGAATTTTATATATTAGGGCATTGGCATTCAAAGGTACATATACAGTTTATAGGTACCTGTGTGTAACCGCACAGAGATGATAGAGATAATAGCACAACGCCGACAGTTCATGGGCCGTAGAAGAAGAGAGGAATAAGAAGACAAAGAGAATCTCATTCTATCTCTACGGCTAACAAGAAAAAAACAACGATTTACAGCTTCACCAGTGACCCATAGTCCTCTGCTTTTCTTGTGTTTCAATAGGATGTTTAATTATGTTTCTAATGTAATGTCTATTTCATTTTCAGATCCCGTGTACTTCACCCTTAATTATGGCTAGTATGAAAAGAAAAGTTGACAGCCGAGTGAGGAGCTAAAGTACTTCTTTGTGGCAACAAAGGACCAGAAAACCAGCTGCGTAATATGCAGCGAAAGTGTTGCCCGTTTTGAAAGAGTACAATCTTCAGCGTCACTACGAAACATAAACATCCATCAACATATTAAAGTTTTCTGGAAAATTACGCTCTGGGAAATATGAGACCATTAAACGTGGTTTTGAAACGCAAAGAAATCTCTTCACGAGAAAATTTGCTGAAAATGAATCTGTCACTCGTACAAGTTACAAAACAGTGCATAAGATGGCAGAACGAGGAAAACCGTTTACTGATGGCAACGTCATTAAAGAGTGTGTGTGATTGAAGCAGCAAATGACTTGTTTCCTGAGAAAGCCGATTTGTTTGGAACTATCAGCCTTTCGGCAAGTTCAGTTGTGCGGAGAACAGAAGAACTTGGAGAGAACATAGTGCTACAGATACGCGAGAAAGCTAGGAACTTGTTGTAGTATTCTCTGGCGCTGGATGAGTCTATTGATCTCTCGAGTACGTTACAACTTCTCGTGTTCATTTGTGGTGTCAATTTGGATTTTCAGATAACGAAAGAGTTGGCGTCCGTTTGCAGCATGCACGGAACAACAAATGGGAAAGTCATTTTCGTGGAAGTGCAAACAATTTTCCAAGACTATAACCTTCAGTGGAATCAGCTTCGATGTGTTACAGTTGATGAAGGAAAAAAACATGACTGGAGTGAGGAAGGGTCTGTTGGGGCAGATCAGGACTCATTTGGAAGATTTGCAAATTCCGGGCGCTCTGTTCATACACTGCATCGTACATCAGCAAGTACTCTGTGGGAAAGATTTAGATATTTCTTGTGTACTGAAACCAGTAGTTTCTGCTGTGAACTTCATTCGGGAACATACACTCATTCACCGTCAGTTCTAGCACTTTTCTTGAAGAAATTGATTCTGAATTCTGTGACTTGCCTTATCACATGTCAGTCAGGTGGCTCAGCTGCGGTAAAGTCCTGCTTCGTTTTTACAAGCTCCGAAACGAAATAGATGTTTTCCTCACTGAAAAAGATAAAGCTGATTCACAGCTGTCAGATCCTACCTGGCTGTCAAAGTTGTCAATTTTGGTCGATATGAATGAACTGAACTTGAAACTTCAGGGAAAGGATTACCTCGTCTGTGATCTCTACAGAACCATCAAAGGATTTCGAAGAAAGCTGTCATTGTTGGAAGCACAACTGGAAGGAGAAAACCTTTCTCATTTTCACTGTTTCAAAGAGTTTGGAGAGATTTTCAGATCTTGACAGATTTGAGAGTGACATCCTTCTGTTCCAGAATCCGTTTGATTGTAACCTTAATGGTGTGCCAGTTGAATTACAGTTGGAGCTCATTGAGAAGGAAGTACCGCTGCTTACCTGATGTTGAGTTTCCGAAACTTAAGAAATTTGCCGCTGGTATGACATCATTGTTTGGAACAACATATGTCTGTGAGCTAACATTTTCAAAAAAGAAGTCTGTGAAGTCACCACATCGAATGAGATTGACTGATGAACATTTGAAAGCAATTCTCTTGATTGGATGCAGCAATTCCAAACCAAACGGTATGGTATTTTGAAGTTTTTGATGGTATTTTGAAAGCCACACGTCAGTTTCACAAAACTCACTATCCTCTTTTGCTGCTTAGTTTGTGAGATTCGGATATGTGCACAATATGTCTGATGTAACTATCTTTTTCCTAACGTCGCCTTCTTTGATAACTTTGTTTAGTAAATAAATATAAATATGTTGGTTGTCTTTGTTTGTTTGTTTGTTTGTTTGTGTGCATTGCACGCCCTTTCCATGATTAACTTAGTTTTTCGTCTTTTTTCCCAGAGCTTTCGTTCTAGCTTGCAATTATTGTTAAAGTTAGTTGTATATCCTTTACAGGACGTTTACAGTCAACACCAGCATTGTTTGCTGTTGTTGATGTCTTGGCAAGTTTACGTTCAGTAGTTTACCATTGCTTTTCGAACGACCGGCACCCATAACATAGCGTAAAAAACCAGCGCAACGTTGTCTGCTGCCAAATCGCTCGCAGCTGTATTTCGAACGTGGGTATACGGGATTACGAACCGCGTCCGTAAGATCTTCGCCACGGAGACGGCGCAAGTATTGTACAGAATGAGTATCCGGCCCGCGCTCGTCATTTTGTCAGTTATCCGGCCCGCGCTCGTCATTTTGTCAGTTATCCGGCCCGCCGTGAAAAAAGTTTGGTGACCCCTGCCCTAGTCCATACTTGCCCACTATGCATCCGTCCTGTTGATTTCCAACTTTGGCATTCAAGCCACCCATTATGATAGTTACTTCAGAATTCTTGCATTTCTTGAAGGCTTTCTCTAAATCACTATACAATTCATCGATGCTGTCATCACTACTGTCTGCTGTTGGTGCATAAACTTGTATGACGTTGACATCAAAAGGTCTTCCACTCAACTTCACCAGTAACACTCTGTCTGATACAGTCCAATATCCTTTGATCGATTTTTCTCTCTCTGTATCCATTATAATTGCTACTCCTCGCTGTTGTTTCTCTCCATCAGAATAGATTATTCTATATTCCTCAGATGTCATAATGCCCATTCCTGTCCATCTGGTCTCACGTACACCTAACAGGTTAATATTTAATCTTCTCATTTCATTCTTATGTTATCAAATTTCTCATCCCCACTCATAGTTCTTACATTCCAAGTTCCTACTTTCAATGTTGATATTCTTTTGCACTCAGTCTCCTGATGACGGTCTGGAGTCACCTGGTGCACATGACTACCCCTACCGGGCGAGGCTGCTCCTATGGAGCACCCATTTACGCCGTTTCTCTGATTATCGATAAGACTGCAGTACATGATATTCTTGGCATCTGTAAAGAAGGTAGTTTGCCATTGCTTTCCTTCCTAGTGGTGACCATACTGGTCGATGACCGTAGCCAATGTCTCCCAAAAAAGAGATCATCTGCCTTCCGTCGTGAAGCTGGAGACCATAACCTACAACTATCTGTCGGCTGCTCTTCAACTTCATCCATCACCTGCACCCATGGCTTCACGTAACCCTGATCGGGAGGCTAAACGGGTACCCCACCTTGCCCAAGGGTGTCCCATAGGCTAGCGGAAGGAAGGAGGCACCCATCAAGGCATTACTATCATGTTATTATGATATTTTAAATATTCTCTAAGCAAACGTAATTGCACCAGCATTTGGGAGAGAGGGAAAGAGAGAGAGAGAGAGAGAGAGAGAGAGAGAGAGAGAGAGAGAGAGAGAGAGAGAGAGAGAGAGAGAGAGAGAGAGAGAGAGAGAGAGAGAGAGAGAGAGAACTATTTGTTCAAATTGAATGAAATTTACAAACATAAATGGCATTTCCTCTAAACACATTTATCAACATAAACCCCATAGACATCCAATGTCTTTCGCCGTTAATGTAAGTAAATTTTCTTTAAATTGTGGGTGGCCTTAACAGGCCAGTAAAAAAATGTTTCCCCACAGAGGGGAAATCTAGTTCAGAATATAATACTCTTATCATTAAAAGTACAGTTTCAAGGATTAAACATAAACGTAAAATTGAAAAACATGATAATAAAATGTAAGTAGAAAAAGATTAAACACATGTTTTATAAACATTTTAATACCTTTCTTCTCAAGATTGCAAAATGTGACTGCGGTGTAAATTCTTTTATTTGTCAAATAAAAATAAAAGACTTTTATGTTAGTTAAAGGTATTGTAGCTAGGTATACCATTTTCTTTTTCAAGTTCTAGTAACCTCCCTTGTAACAATATTAGATGTTTATGCCCCCCTACCAAGCGGAGACTGCTACTGCAACCATCTTAGGCAATTTACATATACACTTAAAAAAAGTCAAATATACAAAAAGAAACGCAAAATTTGATCTACAGGCACTGAAGAGTGAGGAGATAAAAGTAAATTCAACGTAGAGGTAAAGAACAGATTTGATGCTTTGTCCGATATGGCAATGCAATATTATTTCAAGACGTCAGTGACCAATTGAAAATATAAAAGAAATCAATCAAGAAGCTGCACTAACAACAATATTAATCCCAAAAATAAAGATAATAGGGCGCAGGAAATGGATGATGGAAGACATCTTAAAACTCATGGAAATAAGAAGAAATAACAAAAATAACAAGGAAATATACGAAGAGATTCACAGGAAAATTAGGAAGCTATTGCTCTGCAAAGAGGCAAAAGAAACAGGGCTTGAGGAAAATTGCAAGGAAATTGAAAACCAACACAACACCGAGAATACCAAATTAATGCACACAAGAATTAATGACATCACTAACAAAAGAACAGACACATCAACAGGTTGCCTAACAACCAAAGATGGCAAAATCATAATAGAAAAAGATCAGATTTTACATGCGTGGTCAGATTATATGAAAGACCTTTATGATGATACAAGACAAGAACAACATGACCATCAGAATAATAATGAAGGACCATCAATGTTGTTTTTCGGGGTGTTTTTCTTTTAGATATCTAGCAATTCCGCGGAGCCGGCTCCCTGTCGAAGGTGTTAACGATTTTCTCCGTATTCCCGTATATCCACATGTGGGGAAACAGCTACGCGAGATTCGGTAGGGAATCGGGTCGCGTTGGTTACTTACAGGGGTATCTGAGATTGTCGCTCAGTAAGCAATGCAAAATAATGTGCGTAATCTTGCAAAGACGTCAACAACAGCGGTAAAATGCTGTTGTTGACAGCGATGTAAATAGGATATATGCGACAGCGGCCACCCCCCGGGCAACAGCTGTGAGAGGTTGGCTAAACCAGGCATGGGTAGCCGATTTGGTGTCAAACCAAGCGGTAAACTAAGGTATGCCTACCCAGCATGTGAAGACAGGATTCGGCAGACTGCGCGGAAGAAATCATTCCTGATTCAACGGGCAAGACGGCGTTTACCTGCAAAGCGTTGTGGATCGTAATGAGCACGGCAAGGCACGTAGAGCGCCCTGGTCATACACTGCACCTGTATTCGTCTCCAGTCGTCTCGACTTGTCTTGCCACTGGACTCAGATGGACTCAGGCGAGAGAGTGAGGTCGACGAATTGCGCAACTCTTCCTCACTTTAATCCAATTCATGGCGCAAGTCATTCTTCAGCCAACGTCATATATCACCTTCAAGCCCTGTGGCGATGGGCGAGCGGCGAAGCGGCAGGCGTGGGTACACTGGCAGCCGTAGTCGCAGACCTGCACACAGGCGGCTCAGGCCATATGGTCGTCTTCTACTGACCGGAGCAGCCCCCTGAGCGACTGAGCAGCCCTCTATAGGAACACACTGCTCACCTCCATAGCATGAGGAAGGGGCTAGAAAAGGTGCCCTAAACATTGTCTGCTCCATCACTACCTAACCAGCTAGCCGCGGTTGGTGGGTACCCTAACTGCGGTCGACATACAAACAAAGATAAAACAAGCAAAGCTAAAAGAGTAAACCATATTCCCTTAACAATTGAAACTTGGAATGTACGCACCCTACTTGACAGAGACGGCGCGTCGGATCCAGAGAGACGAACAGCACTGATTGGAAGAGAGCTGGGCAGGTACAACATCGACATTGCAGCCTTGAGCGAGACACGACTTGCAGAAGAAGGCCACATAGGTGCCGGCTACACATTTTTCTGGAGTGGAAGGAAAAGCGAGGAAAGACGCCAATCCGGTGTGGGATTTGCCATTAAGTCGGCCCTGGTCAGCAAATTAGCTGGATTTCCAAAGGCTATAAACGACAGGCTCATGACCATTAAGTTGCCCCTGCTGAATGGAAGAAAGCATGCAACCATTGTGAGTGTCTACGCACCAACTATGACCAACGAAGATGATGTCAAGAACAAATTCTATGAGGACCTGAACAATGTATTAACATCTGTTCCCAAAGGAGACAAACTTATACTCCTTGGGGATTTCAATGCCAGAGTAGGCACGGACACCACCTCTTGGAGTGGCATTATTGGAAAGCATGGAGTCGGAAATTGTAACAGCAATGGACTCCTTCTCCTTCAGACATGTGCCGAACATGATCTCTTGATTACAAACACAATTTTCCGTCTCCCCATGAGAAATAGGACATCGTGGATGCACCCTTGCTCGAAACACTGGCACCTCATTGACTATGTCATCGTCAGGAGGAGTGACAGACAAGACGTTCGAGTGACAAAATCCATGTGTGGTGCCGAATGTTGGACAGACCATCGTCTCATTGTCTCAAAAATAAACATTCACATCAGGCCACCACGGCGTCCTCAAGGGGTGAAAATACAAAAAAAAAAAGCTAAATGTCATCCGCCTAAACAGCAAGAAAATGCAGCAGTCGTTTGAAAATATGCTGGAAGACCACCTCAAGCCCAATGCTGCAGCTAAACAGGATACAAAAACAGAATGGAGAGCCCTAAAGGACATAATTTACAACACTGCTATGGTAATCCTGGGTCCAGCCCCCCGAAAGCATAAAATCTGGTTTGATGAAAATTCTGAAGACATCAATCAATTGCTGGCCGAGAAACATCTTCTCCTCAAGGCACATTTGAATGACCCGAAGTCAACATAAAAAAAAAGATGCCTTCAAGAACATTCAGAGAGTAGTGCAGCAGAAACTTCGGCACATGTGGGACTCCTGGCTGAGCAGCAAAGCTGATGAAATTCAGGGCTTTGCTGACAGACATGATATGAAAAACTTCCACGACTCACAGAAAGCGGTCTATGGTCCTACATCACCAGGCATAGTCCCCCTCCTCAGTGCAGATGGGGGAACATTGGTCACCGATAAGAAAGAAATCCTTCAACGCTGGGCAGAGCATTTCAGCAACATCTTAAATGCAACTTCCTTCTTCGATGATGAAACCATCAACTGCCTTCCTCAAGTTCCCACCAATGAGACACTTGATGACCTGCCAACCATAGTGGAAGTAAACAAAGCCATCCAGCAACTCTCCAGCGGCAAGGCACCTGGTCCTGACTCCATCCCAGCAGAGATATACAAGGCAGGTGGGCCGGTCCTAACAGAGCAGCTTCACCAAGTCTTTACAAACATATGGGTGAACGAGACCATGCCACAAGATTTCAAGGACGCGTCAATAGTCCACCTTTACAAACGTAAAGGAAACCGCCAATCCTGTGACAACCACCGAGGCATCTCATTGCTTTCAATTGCAGGGAAGATACTCGCCAGAATTCTTCTCAATCGCCTCACAGCCCATCTCGATCAAGGTCTTCTTCCTGAGAGTCAATGTGGCTTCAGAAAAGAACGTGGAACTGTTGACATGATTTTCGCTGCAAGGCAGCTGCAAGAGAAATGTCAGGAACAGAATTGCGAAATGTTCACCACTTTCATTGACCTTACCAAGGCTTTTGATATAGTCAGCAGAGAAGGACTGTGGAAGATTATGGCAAAATATGGCTGTCCACGAATGTTTGTCCAAATAGTGCGGCTATTTCATGATTACATGCAGGCAAGAGTACAGGAAAATGGTGAACTGTCTGAACCCTTTCCTGTCACCAATGGAGTGAAACAAGGATGTGTCCTGGCACCAACACTGTTCAGCCTCATGTTTTCAGCCATGTTGATGAATGCCTTCGAGAACGACGACATTGGAATAGACATCAACTACCGTATGGATGTAAAGTTATTCAATCTGAGAAGGCTGAAAGCTAAAACCAAAACTAAGAGCGACACCATCAGAGAGCTCCTGTTTGCTGATGATTGCGCTCTATACGCCAACTCAGAGGCGGACATGCACCATAATGTTTCAGCTTTCTCACATGCCTGTGCCAACTTTGGGCTCAATATCAACTTGGAGAAGACTGTAGTTATGTACCAGCCAGCTCCAGGGAATAATCACACTGTGCCTAATATCGAAGTGAATGACCATAGACTAAGTGTTGTGGACAAATTCACCTATCTTGGCAGCACTGTGTCACAAGCTGCCACAATTGATGACGAAGTGAATGCAAGAATTTCCAAGGCCAGTGCGGCCTTTGGCAGACTGTACAAGAATGTATGGGACAGAACTGGAATAAGCCTACAAACAAAGCTAAAAGTCTACAAAGCAGTTGTACTATCCACACTGTTATATGCTTGTGAAACCTGGACTGTTTATCAGCGACACGCTAGGAAATTAAATCACTTCCACACAGTCTGCCTAAGGAAGCTACTGAAGATTAAATGGCAAGACAAGATACCAGACACTGAAGTCCTAGAAAGAGCGTCCATGCCCAGTATCCACACTCTACTGATGAAGAATCATATTCGCTGGGCTGGTCACTTGACTCGCATGCCAGATCACAGGCTCCCTAAACGAATTTGCTTACAGCGAACTGCGCTGTGGTAAACGCTCCCAAGGTGGCCAGAGGAAACGCTTTAAAGACACTCTGAAAATCTCACTGAATGCTTTTGGAATTCATCATGACACATGGGAGGCTGCAGCCAGAGACCGAAATTCGTGGCGTGCATCATTACGCAAGGGTGCAGTTATATGTGAGGCAACCAGGACTGCAAGAGCTGTGAAGAAAAGGCAGGACAGAAAAACCACTGCAGGAAATCCTCCTCCAGAAACGTCAAGCATTCTTTGCCCACATTGTCAAAGAATATTTCGAGCCAAAATAGGCCTTATCAGCCATCTTAGAACC
This sequence comes from Cepaea nemoralis, assembly GCA_014155875.1. NCBI lineage: Eukaryota > Metazoa > Mollusca > Gastropoda > Stylommatophora > Helicidae > Cepaea > Cepaea nemoralis. The sequence continues at coordinate 505,091 of JACEFZ010008122.1, forward strand.
CACGGCTCCATACCTTCAACCCCACTGGATGAAATGAATGGTCATCATCATTCTTGATGGACAAACAACAAATAGGATATGCGAAAAAAAAATAATTCCGCAGAATGCTTGAACATAAGTGTAATGATCAATCAAGGCATTACTATCATGTTATTATGATATTTGAAATATTCTGTAAGCAAACGTAATTGCACCAGCATTTAGCAGACAGAGAGAGTGAGATAAAGAGAGAGAGAGAGAGAGAGAGAGAGAGAGAGAGAGAGAGAGAGAGAGAGAGAGAGAGAGAGAGAGAGAAGAGGGAGGAAGAGTGGGGGGGGGGAACTATTTGTAATATTTGTCAACATAAGCCCCATAAGCTTGCACAGCCTTTCGCCAGTGCGAAAATAAGTGCATGCAGGCCTTGATTGTGCCAGACCAGGTTTTGTCCCACTCACTTCGCCTATTAATCGTCATCTCTCTCATTCCTATCACCTAGACCAGTGGTCACCAAACTACGGCCCGCGGGCCGGATCAGACCGCGACGTCATTTCATCCGGCTCCACCGTCGGTACTCGAACTTGCTTGATATAACTATGAAACACGAGACGTTGTGATACAATTTAAATGTAAATATTATGTTTAGAATAATAGATCTTCCCACGTGCGGAGGCATCCTGGCTGCACTAGGTTGTTTATTTAGGTGGCCCTATTTATAAAATTCGCGAACCTTATTATGAGATATATTCTATTACTAAATAAAGCCGCCTGCCGCGACTCTACAAGAGTATGGAGTAGCATATCCCTTGATACCCTGGTAAAAAATGTATAGGATGCTGGGATGTTGTGTTGGCGTGCCTATAACAGCCCAGTAAAGCCATGTTCTCGCCTCTTTGGCCTTGGGAACAACTTAGGCCGAAGAGATGCTGATGTCAAATTTTCAGCAGAGGGTTTGAACTTAAACCCCTGAGCCACTACCAAGTAGATGAGCGAACATGCCCCAGGCACGGCCGAGGGTAGCCAGTGTTTTTCCAGACCACAGTTGAGAGGGTAGACAGGCCCTGTGAAGATCCAAAAGATCCAAGAGGATCTTGATTGTGGATTGACGATTATCTGCTGTGGGGTGAGTTTTGAACGAACCTTCATAGTTTAAATAGGAATATAGGAAAATAATAGCTATTTCTGTGCCTGAGAACAATAATGGAGGGATATATGCCCGGGAAGAGAGGAAGAGGAAAGCCAAAGAGACGATGGGTGCAGGATGTGGCGGATGATCTCAAGATGGATGTATCTGAAGTTGGAAATCTTGCTTATGATCGAGAGGTTTTCCGGAAGGTTGTTATGAGAGCGAGGTTCTGCAAAGGAAATGCTACTGAATGAATGTCCTTTGTTCCATCTTGTTGTTTGATAATTGCTGGTGTTGTGTATCAGACTACAGTTACAGTGTTGGATGATTATCCATGCTGTGATGAGGATCACTGGTACTGTGTTGGATGACTACCCAAGCTGTGATGGAATATCAATGTTACTGTGAAGGATGATCATGTGTATCTTTATTCATGGGGATGCCTATTTTGTCATTGCATCTAATCATGAATTTTATATATTAGGGCATTGGCATTCAAAGGTACATATACAGTTTATAGGGACCTTTGTGTAACCGCACAGAGATGATAGAGATAATAGCACAACGCCGACAATTCATGGGCCGTAGAAGAAGAGAGGAATAAGAAGACAAAGAGAATCTCATTCTATCTCTACGGCTAACAAGAAAAAAACAACGATTTACAGCTTCACCAGTGACCCATAGTCCTCTGCTTTTCTTGTGTTTCAATAGGATGTTAATTATCTTTCTAATGTAATGTCTTTTTCATTTTCAGATCCAGTGTACTTCACCCTTAATTATGGCTAGTAGGAAAAGAAAAGTTTACGCCGAGTGAGGAGCAAAGTACTTCTTTGTGGAAACAAAGGACCAGAAAACCAGCTGCGTAATATGCAGCGAAAGTGTTGCCGTTTTGAAACAGTACAATCTTCAGCGCCACTACGAAACAAAACAACCATCAACATATTAACAGTTTTCTGGAAAATTACGCTCTGGGAAATATGAGACCATTAAACGTGGTTTTGAAACGCAAAGAAATCTCTTCACGATAAAATTTGCTGAAAATGAATCTGTCACTCGTACAAGTTACAAACCAGTGCATAAGATGGCAGAACGAGGAAAACCGTTTACTGATGGCAACGTCATTAAAGAGTGTGTGTGATCGAAGCAGCAAATGACTTGTGTCCTGAGAAAGCCGATTTGTTTGGAACTATCAGCCTTTCGGCAAGTTCAGTTGTGTGGAGAACAGAAGAACTTGGAGAGAACATAGTGCTACAGATACGCGAGAAAGCTAGGAACTTGTAGTATTATCTGGCGCTGAATGAGTCTATTGATCTCTCGAGTACGTCACAACTTCTGGTGTTCATTTGTGGTGTCAATTTGGATTTTCAGATAACGGAAGAGTTTGCGTCCGTTTGCAGCATGCACGGAACAACAACTGGGAAAGTAATTTTCGTGGAAGTGCAAACAATTTTCCAAGACTATAACCTTCGGTGGAATCAGCTTCGAGGTGTTACAGTTGATGAGGAAAAAAAACATGACTTGAGTGAGGAAGGGTCTGTTGGGGCAGATCAGGACTCATTTGGAAGATTTGCAAATTCAGGGCGCTCTGTTCATACACTGCATCGAACATCAGCATGTACTTTGTGGGAAAGATTTTGATATTTCTTGTGTACTGAAACCAGTAGTTTCTGCTGTGAACTTCATTCGGGAACATGCACTCAATTCACCGTCAGTTCTACGCTTTTCTCGAAGAAATTGATTCTGAATTCTGTGACTTGCCTTATCACATGTCAGTCAGGTGGCTCAGCTGCGGTAAAGTCCTGCTTCGTTTTTACAAGCTCCGAAACGAAATAGATGTTATCCTCATTGAAAAAGATAAAGCTGATTCACAGCTGTCAGATCCTACCTGGCTGTCAAAGTTGTCATTTTTGGTCGTTACGAATGAACTGAACTTGAAACTTCAGGGAAAGGATTACCTTGTCTGTGATCTCTACAGAACCATCAAAGGATTTCGAAGAATGCTGTCATTGTTGGAAGCACAACTGGAAGGAGAAAACCTTTCTCATTTTCATTTTCACTGTTTCAAAGAGTTTGGAGAGATTTTCAGATCTTGACAGATTTGAGAGTGACATCCTTCTGTTCCAGAATCCGCTTGATTGTAACCTTAATGGTGTGCCAGTTGAATTACAGTTGGAGCTCATTGAGAAGGAATTACCGCTGCTTACCTGATGTTGAGTTTCCGAAACTTAAGAATTTAACCGCTGGTATGACATCATTGTTTGGAACAACATATGTCTGTGAGCTAACATTTTCAAAAAGGAAGTCTGTGAAGTCACCACATCGAATGAGATTGACTGATGAACATTTGAAAGCAATTCTCTTGATTAGATGCAGCAATTCCAAACCAAACATTGATGGTATTTTGAAAACCACACGTCAGTTTCACAAAACTCACTATCCTCTTTTGCTGCTTAGTTTGTGAGATTCGGATATGTGCACAATATGTCTGATGTAACTATCTTTTTGCTAACGTCGCCTTCTTTGATAACTTTGTTTAGTAAATAAATATAAATATGTTAGTTATCTTTGTTTGTTTGTTTGTTTGTTTTGTTTGTTTGTTTGTTTGTTTGTATGCATTGCACGCCCTTAACACGATTAACTTAGTTTTTCGTCTTATTTTCTCAGAGCTTTCGTTCTAGCTTGCAATTATTGTTACAGTTAGTTGCATATCCTTTACAGGACGTTTTCAGTGAACACCAGCATTGTTTGCTGTTGTTGATGTCTTGGCAAGTTTATGTTCAGTAGTTTACCATTGCTTTTCGAACGACCGGCACCCATAACATAGCATAAAAGCCAGCGCAACGTTGTCTGCTGCCTAATCGCTCGCAGCTGTATTTCGAACGTGGGTATACGGGATTACGAACCGCGTCCGTAAGACCTTCGCCACGTAGACCGGCGCAAGTATTCTACAGAATGAGTATCCGGCCCACGCTCGTCATTTTGTCAGTTATCCGGCCCGTGCTCGTCATTTTGTCAGTTATCCGGCCCGCCGTGAAAAAAGTTTGGTGACCCCTGTATTAGGATAACGATTTGGGACAGATGCCGAATCTAGAAATGTAATTGAGCATATCGCACCAGAAGGACACTTCGGTAACCTTGGATGGACAGAAGAAATGAAGGACTGCAATACTAATGATGTAGGAGTTCTAGATATTATAGTCAACAGTTGAATATTTATCATTGATGTTTTCTTACGATCGTCCAGTTTGGCTGTTACAGACCCGATCGAAATTTATGGAAATGTATTAATTGTCTGATTGACTACTGTTCAAGAATATCGGCGAATAAAAGTAGCCGCATCAATTTGTTTGCCAGCCTTCTAGTGAGTCCTTGTATTCAAGTTCCGTTGCTTCGTTGCTGGACAGTTGTCGGCACCTCTGGACTGTTTATATTCGAGCTTATGTTTGATATTATGCCCGATAACCTCACAGCAAAGTCCTTCAAGAAACAAATGAAGATCGTAATTTTATTAGAGATATTAGACGTAGACAGTCAAAATTTTTGGGGCATGTTATGAGAAGAAATGAATTAGAGAATTGGGTGACAACTGGTAAGATCGAAGGGAACAGACCAAGGGGAAGACCTAGAAGCAAATACCTGGATGGCGTGGCCACGTGGCATGGTCGAGACAGAAACATGGAGCTGATCCACGACTCTGGTGATCGAGTGAGATGGCAAAACATGACTGCCCACTGTCAGAGTCTTAGATTTGGCTCGTTATCCCTAACACATGTGAGACAAGTACAAGTGCAACATGACTGGACTTGAGACACAACGACACGAAGTTCAATGGATTTATTTACCGATCACATGCAATACAATCTAGTTTGGCATGTGATAATCATTACATTACATATATGGTACATCAATACACTTACAGACAACCCACAGCTTACAGTCTATCTCACAAGATGCACAAGAACTCGACTTTCGGGCACAGAACTACACAAGCCTTTCTCTCTCTAGACGTCCTGTCCGGTCCGAGTACCCCAAGCAGTCTGCTGTTTCTCGCAACGCGCTTGCCCTCTGTGGATTCGCTTCACGAGGCCTGCGTGCGTCTTGCGCTGTCCTTGCCTGACCGCTGGCTATTGCGTCAGCCAGCAACCTGTCGGCAGGTGACTAATACTCGCCTGGCGGGCGTAACGATGTCCCTGCATCTCAGCTGGGACTTATTCGCCTGGCGGGCGTAACGATGTTCCTGCATCTCATTCCAGATTCTGACACGCTCCCCCGGGGCTTCTTCATGAAAGATGTCATCTTTCATGTATCCTCTATATACATAGCGGGTTAATATTTTAACCATGTCAGAATCGTTCCCTGTGTTGTTATATACATTGGTATAGAAATACATAATAATACATATAATGGCATAGAAATACATAAGAAATGCAAGTTGTATTTTAAGACATGTGGTGTTCAATTGTTACCACTTGCCAAGTTACATCCTCTCGATGGATGATTACCTAAGTTGCAATATTGACCCAGTCAGATCGGTAGCAACAGCTTTCCAAGCAACTACCTCGCAACCTCGAAAAAAAGTAATAATATGCTCTTTGTAAACAAAAATCATCTGGTAAGACCGTAATACGACCTATTTATAAGCCGTATTCAACGTTGGAGTTCCGACCTCATTTGGCCATGAGCTCTTCCGTCGGTCTGCAACGTCGGTAACTCTATACCATGCCCAGTTGATGCCTCCTTGGAGTAGTAACAATCTGGCAACAACATGGCTATTTATATACAACACATATTCAAATACATTTCAATTTATCGCCCTTGGTGTACTAATGTAATAACAATTAAATGAAAGGGACATAATTTCAAACAATATTAAATTTAATAATTTACAATTATTTCTTTATTTCTCAGCGTCATCGCTTGATACTTTTCCATACTAGCGAAAAAATGTCGATAGTATGAATAAGTTAATCAAGATATGATTCTAAGATTACACTAGATGAAACACTATTAATACACAATTCGTGTATTCGAGATTGATGATTCTTAAACATTTTAGAAGCGTCATACCTTTTAAGGTGTTGTTTGTCGTCTGCTAATTTTGGACTAAATTTCTAAATTATCCGGAAGTACACACGAAACAGCTGATGTTGAAAAATTCTATAACACACTTGTTCCGGTCTGATGTAGCAACTCGGAATGTACTGTTCTGATCGTTCATGTGTTGGATGTTTCGCTGGAAAAACTTCTGGATTTCGTTGACTGCAGTGGTGTAAATGTCAAAGTTCAGTTCGCTCTTTCACACACGGATTTAAAAATATCACTGGAAATGTTCCACTCGCAGATACCACTGATAAATTGGATAGTTCGCTTGCGGTAAGTTCAGAGCGAATGTGGCACTGTTCTTATTTCATAGTATATGTACAGTTAATATTGTTCGCTTTCTACCACACACTACACAATTATTCAAAACACTTAATACAGTAATAATAAAATAAGAAAACTATATATAATGGGATTAAACCCTATCACATCAAATGGTAGACACACAGCTTTTTCGTGGAAGAAAAAAAACCTCACTGATGGCTGTGTTATTCTGAGTGTATTTGACACACTGCACTCAGACATTAGTGCATACGCGGTCGGTCGGACAACGGGACAACAGATGCGGCAATTGTGTTGGTTCTGGCCTGCAATATATCGAACTTCGAAGCTGTAATCTTGGAGTTTAAGAGACCAGGGCGCCTATCATTTGGTTGGTAGGTATTCCTGAAGTAATAAATTTCAACGGACTACTGTCGGACTCAACAATGAAATGACGTCCCAGAAGGAATCTGGAAAATTTTGTTTATACCCTCAACTAGAGCAAGGGCTTCCAACTGCGGTGTCGACCAAGAGCGTTCTCTAGGTTTTAATTTTCTAGAGAAATAATATACAGGATGTAGGATGTTATCATTTTCCTGTAACAGAACTGCTCCAATCGCTACGGAGCCTCGCGTCTGTGCGTAATCTGAAAGGGATAAGAAAATTGGGGCAATTTGAGAATAGGATTCTTTAAACTATTCTCAGAGAAATAAGATAAAACTTTCTGGAATGCAAATTTTAGGCATTGATTGTTTACAATATTTTCAGGTTGATCTTTCGTTAGTAGGTTAGTAAATTTTTCAAGTCAGTTCAGCAAAATCAGGTATGAACTGTCTATAATAATTAGTAATCCTAACACACTTCTGACTTGCTTTTTCGTAAGTCGGAAGTGAGAGTTTCAGTATTTTGGGACACGATGTTATCGTCTGTCGTGACAAAAGCCATTAGATTATTTTGTACCCCAAGAAGGATATTTCCTGATAGGCTATTGTCCTACTTTTGTCGGCTTTACCGTCAGTCCGTGCTGTCTGATCCGTTTCAAATGTCTGCTGTAATGTCTTTATATGGTCTGTCATTGTCTTTGTGTGACACAAATGTCGTCCATGTAACAGATAATGTTTGTATGTCCACTAGTAAAAGTCGTGTCATACGTACGAATGTCGCTGGGGCATTGACAAGCCCAAATGGAAGTTTGCACCATTCGTACAGTCCCCAAGGTTGGCAAATCCTGTCAAGATGTCTGCTCTGTTTCGTCTACGTTATTTGCCGTAACCTTTAGTCATGTGTACCTTCGTAAAGAACCTAGAGTCTGTCAGTTTCTGTCAGTAGATCTTCAGAGTTTAGACATTGGTTCAGATCAAGAAGCGTTTATTTTGTTTATTTCCTATAGTCGATACAGAGTCTTATCGTATTGTCCTTATTTGCGTACCATGACCATTGGAGATGAGAAATGTGATTGGGATCGTCTAATGATGTTGTTTTTCTCTAAACTAATGATTTACTGATGTAAGGTTTCTTTGTAGAGTGCACTGGAATGGTGTAAGGTCTGCATCTTATGGGTGTGTTTGAAGTGAGTGTGGATGTGATGCTGTACTAATTCTGTTTGTCCTGGATTGTTGGAAAAGATGGTGTTGTACTGTTGTATGAGATGTTTGCAGCTGTCTGTTTCTGCTTGAGTTAAGTTTGGGTTTATTTTGATGTCTTTCAAGCAGTTCGTCGTGTCTACTGCAGGTGTTGGAATTTCGTCACTAGTCTTCGTCATCTTCATGGTCTGATTATTACTGTACACGCTATTGTATCGTCTTGTTCGGTATCTCTGTTGTAATATGGTCTTAGCATATTAATGTGAAATATTTGTGCTTGTCTTTTATTTTAATCTCGTAGTCTACAGGTGAAATCTGTCTTATAACTTTAAAAGGTCCTTGCCAAGACTCAGTCAATAAGTGTTCTGGTCACTAGGTAAGAGAAGAAGTACGTCCTGTCCAGGTGTCAACGTTATTGTCCTGTTACCTTTGTCTGCATATTGTCTATATGTAGCACCAGATACTTTTAGTGCTTCTTTTGCAATTATACAAGATTTGATGATTCTTTCACGCAATGATGTAACGTATACGTATGATGATATGGGTTTAAGTAATGGAGTGGCTTCAGTTAACATTTGATGATAGATGGTTAATGGGCCACTTGGTTTGGCCCCATAGATAAGTTCAAAAGGAGAGAACCCAGTACTAGAATGTGGAAACTTCGCGATAAGCAAAAAGTATAGCAGGCAAATACACGTCCCAGTTGTTGGGGTGTTCTTGCGTGACTTTAGCAAGCATATGCTTTAAATCACCGTTAAATTTTTCTATGATTCCACTTGAGTGAGGATGGTAGGGAGAATTGAAACATTGCTTCACCCCTAACATTTTGGTGAAAGCTTGAGTAGATGCGGCAATGAACTGAATTCCCCTATCTGATTGAATAGTGGTCTGGAATCCTATCCGTGAAAATATATGGAAGAAAACTTCCATTATATCATTGGCTATTTATGCTCTTCAGCGGAATCGCTTTCAGGCCAGCGGCTACATAGATCAATGATGGTAATAATATATTTATTCCCTCTGGTTGTTAACCTGATTAAGAGGGCCCACTATGTCGACAGATATTTTCTCAAAAGGTCGACTGGCTAAGTCAGTGATTTGTAACTTTGCCTGTGGGTGTTTACCTTTCTTTACCAGTTTTTGGCAGATGTCACAACTTCTGCAATATTGCTTAATGTCATTGCAGAATTTGGGCCAATAGAAACCTGTGATAGTAATCTTGATCTGGTCTTAGAGTATGCCATATGCCCTGCAAGAGGTATATCATGGGCAAGATGTATAGGCTTTGCTACGGTATTCAATGGGCAAAACAGGTTTGCTCTGTTGTGTTGTCACCTCTGGTGTAGTACCTTGTGAGGATGCAATTTTTCAAAAGCAAAATGCCATCTTGCATTTTTGGTTACCTTTGGCTTTTGGCCGATCAGATTAAAAATATTTAGACAATGAAGGATCAGCTTTTTGGCTGTTACCAAAAGTCTCCTTCATAGTTTTAGGAGGTAGTATCACTGGGACTAATCATTTCTATAGCCTCAGTTTGATTAATTTCATCTTGCACTCTAGCAGTAGATCTAGTTACTGCGTTTCACACATTCACTGATATCAGATGGTGGTGAAACAGTTTGATCAATGATGTCATGAGATCTTAGTGCTACATAGCTACCATACATTCATTTGGTGATACAACATTCTCAATGATGATATTTGATGGTGATGAATGTTATTTTCTCATCAATGCAAAACAGATGTTATATCATGAGGCAGTATCATTCACCTCTGGTAAAGTTTCCAATGATGATATCCAAACAGGGTTAGTTAATGCTGCGCATTTTACTTTCCCAGTGAGGAAAGTTGTCTGAATATATGCCCATGCTAATGGGTTATTTTTCAATATTCCCAGAGAATGTTTCTGCATGTTACGTGCCTGCCTGTATAGTTCTGTAGGCATTATGAAACTTTTTTTAAGTCCAATAAAAGTGAGCTTCCGGTGTCCCGAAGGACTGTAGCGCTTGCCATTCACATATCCCTGATGGATGTTTTATTCTGCCTTTGGAGTCTATTACCAAATTAGCTTCTTCATTGGCAAATAGGGAATGGAGTGGCCGCATGTTAAAACGCCATCTTCATAAAATTTATTACAAAACAGTACATTTATTTGCAATAAACATGTCAGAAAAGGCTGTGCTGATTCACAGGGTGTTTCTCTGATTGTTCTTCATCTGATGATGAACTATCAAATAAGGCGGCATTTGCTTTATTGGTCATTTGCCTTCCTTTACAAGCATGACGAAAATGTCCCGTACGCCTTACAGAGAAAACATTTACGGCATTTTCTGAAGCTTTACGCTCCCTATCCTTGTCTATTTACGATGTTCTCGTAGATATGTAAGATATGCGGGGTTCTTGTCACACACTCACTCTTGATGGTGTGAATAGTTATTACAATATGTACAATGATTGTATTTTTCAGACGTAGGCTTTATGGTTTTTGCCTCTTATAGGGTTCTGATAGGGGTCGTTTCATATTAGCCGATGCTACAAAGTTTTGTATCAATAGCTTCAATAGCAAAACAATGTTTTATTGGCTGTGGTTAATAAGCCGAACCACGTTTCTCAAATCTGATCTACACTAGTACATTCATTCTCTTGCAAAATTTCAAAATGCTGATGGAAGGGATGAGATGACTTATCCCTGATAATTAGATCTTCTACTTTTTCTGGTAATCCTTTATTTATTTTGGGCTTGCTGAGTTCATTTTGCAAATATAATCTCGACTAAAGCAGAGGTAGTCAGAGACCGTTTGAGTCGATTTTGGACTCAACTTGCTGAATTGTTCTCTGTAACCCGCCTCATCTAACATGAAATGTGCCATAATCTTAGATTTTAGATAATGGTAGATCTTTCCTGAGGTCTTTGGGGATAGTCTCTATGACTTTCAGAGGTTCCCCTGACAAACTTCTCATGTAAATAATATTCCATTCAGACATTGGGACCTGGTAATGGTCCATTAAGGTTTCAAAATTTTGGGTGAAGGCTGCAATGCAGTCACCTGAGGTATAATTTCTTACAATACCTTGACATTTTTTATACTGGTTTTCTTTCTCCAGTCTCTCATATTTCTTAGACTCTTTGTTTATGGCAGTCTCAGTCTCAGTTGTTTAATTTTTAGTTGTAACTCAAGCTCTTCTCTTTTACTCTGAGCTGAGATTTCAGCCTTCTTTAATTCTAACTCTGCTTCTTTTGTCTTTGCAGAGAGTTCTAGCTCTGCCTGTTTTGTTTTTGCGGCTAATTCCAACTCTGCCTGCTTTAATGATGCTTCTGCTTCTGCCTGTTTAGCAGCTCTTTCAGTCTCTCGCTTGCTTTAATGCTCTTTCGCCGTTCTTTCTTCGCGTTCATGGTATTCAGAGTATTTCCTTTCGCTCCATTTTGTTAACTCATCACCAGTTAACTTCAGCTTCAAACCCATCTCTATGAAGTCGTTTAATGAAGACATGATGGTAATAGTAAATGGAAAATGATTGGTCAGATACACAATTAGTTATAAGTTGTTATTATAGTGAAAAATTTAGCATTGGTGTTCAACTTACAATTTGTGCCTAAATTTTGCATCCGAAAGTATAGAGAAAGAAAAATATACTCCAACGTGTACTGGATGCGGTGAAGAACGGTTCACACTAGAGCTAGGGAAGTGTAGGGTCGCTAGTTCAAACCGCAAATGACCTCTACGGGCAAGGGTTCAGATGGCACAGAAAACCTGCTTTGTTTTTGAGGAAATAAATTAGCGTCTTTTGATGTGGTGTGTATGCTTGTCACTAAGTTTTATTAGGTTTGTATGGCGTTGAGTGTAATTGTAGGTCGTAATGTCGTCAATCTAAATTTTTTTTTTCTTCAAATCTACAAGTCACTTTCTTTCCGAAACTTTTTTGCTTTCCACAAACTACCTTCACAAAGACAATCTAAATATATCTAACCACTCTATAACATTGATGACACATCACATACATCAAGATGACTTCAGTTAAGGCATAGACATCAAGTTTACAAGATGGCGACAAGGTTACAATGCGAAACAACTTCACAATGTCCCGGACAAGGTCAAAAATGCGACAAGTTTACCAATCCTGATGTTTTTACACGTTTACAAGATCAAACCAAATGTATGTACTTGACGTTCACATCTAACCCTCCATATTCAAAAACAATTTCATATAATACTATATTAGGCGATGAGACTTCACGTTGCATTTAAGCTGTACATTAACTCTGGACGAAAGTCACGTTTCACAACTATGGTTCAATCTTAAATAAATTTCAATCGTTCAAGTGAGGACCGTTATTCACGTTCATTTAAAATACGGACAATGCCACCACGTTCAATGAGGACGAGCTACCCACGTTCACACATGTCTAGGAGTCTTAGATTTGGCTCGTTATCCCTGAACACATGTGAGACAGTACAAGTGCAACATGACTGGTTGAGACACAACGACACGAAGTTCAATGGATTTATTTACCGATCACATGCAATACAATCTAGTTTAGGCATGTGATAATCATTACATTACATATATGGTAGCATCAATTCACTTACCACAACCCACAGATTACAGTCTATTCTCACAAGATGCACAAGCACTCGACTTTCGGGCACAGAACTACACAAGCCTTTCTCCTCTCTAGACGTCCTGTCCGGTCCCGAGTACCCCAAGCAGTCTGCTGTTTCTCGCAACGCGCTTGCCCGTCTGTGAATTTCACCACCACCTGTGGATTCGGCTTTCACGAGGCCCTGCGTGCTCTTGCGCTGTCCTTTACTGACCGCTGGCTATTGCGTCAGCCAGCAACCATGTTCGGCAGGTGACTAATAATCGCCTGGCGCGTAACGAATGTCCCTGCATCTCAGGCTGGGACTTATTCGCCTGGCGGGCGTAACGATGTTCCTGCAGTCTCATTCCAGATATCTGACTGACCCATCGCTTATTCTGCATGGTCACATGATGGATGTCCTTGTGTGATTATTA
>JACEFZ010008123.1:0-20000 GCA_014155875.1 Cepaea nemoralis
AATACATATGTTTCCCTGTCCATTCTTTTCCAAGCTCTTTATAACCAATGCCCTGTTACTTAATTACCTTCCTTCATACAATTTACTGCGTCTAAGCCACCATCCCATGTGGGGGTCGTCGGGCAACAACATTTAATGCCTTCGGAGTCAAACATTCACAGAGGATGGAAGATTGGACAGAGACATAGACATGAGAATATAGAAAGCAAACAAGTATCAAATAGCACCTGCCTTTAAACATCCACATATCAACATGCATTCAAAATAGAAGCTGATAGCAGCCGCTTTATTCGTCGCAATAATGTGTCACCATTGACAGACATGGAAAGTGCTATAAATACACGTACGTAAAATTACATCATGTGAGAGATTATATATATATATAAGTCTTCCTGCCTGCCATTGTTAAAGTATCTATCTATACATTTCGAAAGATTGCTACGGACATTAAGTTCTGGACAGCACAAGCGACTAGATAATAAATGTTACTAGACTCTCTATTTGGTCTTTTCTTTATCCATTATACAATGTTTACATTAGGATCAAATATGCCCAACATCTCTTAATTGTGCCCTCTCCATTATACAATTTTCCAGTAATTTCTAACATACGTATATATGTATATCGATTGATGAGTTTAGGATATTCAAGCTAGCTGTATTAAGACCGTAATGAATTCAATTGACTGCATGAGTGATGTACCAACATGTAGGGCGTGTATGGGTTGTGTCGACTCTGAATCTCAAACTACTGTGGTTAGTAATGGGGTAATAGTTCATATTTCGTGATACGTATGTTCTATTTTTATATTGGTTGCTGCTGTTGTTGCGTTCTCTCGCTTGGAACTCAAACACACGTACTACTACTTCTGGTACTTGCCACTACTGAGGAGTGCCCTGGATAGATTTTACATGAACTTTCTGTGCTTGATACCAGTGTTCCACCTGCACTACCCTGCTACATCAAAGCTACTTGCAATGTGTGTCCCAAAGTAAAAATACCATACGTCAACGTTTAAGTCCTGCTAACCCACATGAGGGTCACCAGAGAAAGTGTAAGCGAGAGCGGGTTAAACCATTCGACCACGTATACCTCCTAGTAGCCTGTGGGTTTACAATGCTGAATTTGTTGGAGCAAGAGCTCTTTGTTCCTGGAAGAAGACATTCCTGCAAGTATCAGCAATTCTACACACACGGTATTGAGCGATTTTATATTTATATTGATATGATCAAAAATGTTATTGCATCTCCTGCAATCATCATGACCATGTGCCCTGCAAAGAAGCGTATTCGTTGATTTCTCTCCATGGATCCTCCCTTGGTATTCTAGATAAATTTATTGATGGCATTCCTTCATGCCATCGCCTTAGATCAACCAGCATCATTTCTCCCTCCTGCATCTGCCTCTTTAACCACTGATCTTTCCGGCTGCTACGATGTTCTCCAATACCGTTTTTTGTCATTATACGACCAATTATTTGTTATCTTTATCTTATGCTTCAATATAATGCTCTACTTTCGTTAGCCTCTTGCAGAAACTCGCTGGTAGTTAGTTACTCTGGCGGTAAATGAATTCTAAACATTCCTCTCGGACACCACATCTCAGCTACCTACGAGTTCATCCTAATCTAAAAAGTCGCTTAAAAGTCGACAGGGTCGACTTCATTGCACCGGTGTTTTTTTTTTAAATCTCACATGGCTCGGTCTCTTTCCGTAGCGCGGACAGCGTTGCACAAAGTACGAACTCCGTAGCTCTAGCGACGACCCACAGAAGTCTCCAAAAATTGTAACTCGTGAACCGAAGGGCGCGGCCCGGAATCGAACCCACAACCTTCGGAGCCCTAGTCAAACGGCTTGACCACTTCGCCACGATCCTAATCTGTTCGTTCACATTTAAATACCTGCAATTTTTTTTTTCTACAGAACAGATTCGATATATCATTTCAGCACTCCCAGTCTCACACAGACGATTGTAATGGCGTATTCTAATTCAGTAAGAATGCAGAGGCGTTTATATGCCGGGATCTGGGGATTTATCTTGACCAAGACCTTCTTCATATCGACGTGGGGCAGCTGATAGAGACTGATCTGGCCAGCTAATAGAGGATCAGGCGTGGTCTGCGTCGTGACAATTCCTGCCAGGACTCATAATATACTGGCTAGAAGACTGCACGCCAGAGAGCCACACTAATATCCGTTATAATGGGAGACCATCTTCACCCACGTTTCGCACTCATTGCTTGGAGAAGTCACGAGCAATGTTCTTAATGTCGGTTCTTCATGCCTACCAGCATGAAATTACGTCATCACGTCTCCGATACACCAGTTCGTACCAGAAATAACTCGTTTGGGGGACAATGGAAATAATAGCAACAATTTAATTAAACCTGTAGTTGTGATATTGTTAAATTGTCGTGTGTGTCCTAGAGCCGACCCTTTGGTTATCTGTTTCAAAATTGATTTGCACTTTCTGGTCGACATAGGCACAAATTAGTACCAGAAATATCCCCGGAAGTAAAGGCGACAGGCGTGATATTGAGCACACCCCCATCGAGTGCTGGTTATTCTATGGCAATACTGAGTAAGCAACATATACTTAATGCCACCCAAGGCACGTAAAGGGGCCCCTTTCTTATATGTCATTTAATGCTTTTTTAATTGAGTTAATTACGGGCAAAGTCGTTTGGTTCACGAGTGCAGTTTTTACGGAGATTCCTGGGGGTCGTAGCTGGAGCTACGAAGTTCGTGCTTTGTGCGACGCTTTTTTCAGGTCGCCCTGCGGAAAAAGACTGAGCCATATGGGATTAAATCCGGTGCAATGAAGTCTATCCTGTTACCGTTTATGCCCTGCTTTTAATGCTTTCTCTTTTGTTGTGTTTATTCTCGCTGTCTGCCTTCACTTCACTTCTGATTCTCAAGCGCTATATAAGTAGATGATTTCACGTGCAAAAGAGGCGCAGTCAGTGGCATTCTGAACATTCCCAGAGCAGAGGTCACTCCAGAGAAGATATAGAGTGGAGATCACCATGGCCGAATGGATAGGGGTGCGCTTTCTTAAACATCCGGTGTGCTGATGCCGAGGTAGCAGGTTCAGCCTAGCCACTACATCTGCCTGCTGAACTAAAATGTTATCTTCTCGTGCTTGACATTAGGACGTAAATTACAAGTACGTCTGGAGTCAGGGTGGGATGGCTTGATAGCAACGAACACTAACAACAGTACAGGCTAATCGGCACCCAACAATCAACCCAGTGCACTTGAAGTAGTAGCACCTATATTGACTACCCGCACACACACACACACACACACACACACACACACACACACACACACACACACACACAAATACAGAGATAGACATCTTGAAAACTGCAGCAGAAATACTGTTGACAGAGAAGAGTAAAAAGAAACAAATAACAATCTTTACAGATGTAGAATCAGTTGTCTCAATACTTAAGAGCAGAAACAGTACAGAACCTGGAGACCTATGTGCAGAAATCCATGAATTATGTCGTACACCCAAAAGTATTGTAGTACAATGGACTTCCACACTTTGCTATATGGCTGGACAGGAAGCAGTCACTTGAATAACATTGGCACAGAAGGTCAAAGACTATATCGGCCGGAAATAGACGTATTCTATCATGAGGCCAAGAGATGCACTTTGTCTGCGCTCGCTCGCTCTCGAACGTAGTTGCACTGGACTGAATTTTGCGTTTGGATTAGCTTTCCTTATTACCAGTATCCTTGCCACCAGGCTAACCCACTCCGACTTCAGAGGCACTTGTAATTTACATCTTCAAGTCAAGGAAGAGGAGTCAACATTTTAGTCCAACTGACCGGTGTAGGGGTTGAATTCTCTAACTCAGCATCAGCACACCGGATGTTTAAGAGCGATCGCTCTTGTCCAATCAGACCATTTTGACCTGAAGAAGAAGTTATAATATCAAGTGGCCATCACATCATCAAGGTCACCAGAAAGATGACGCATAAAATATCTCCAGTTGCTTGCTTGCTTGCTTGTGTTCGTTGGCTTGAGCTCCAACGCGAAGTCCTGTATGTCGGATGAAGGCATCCTGTTGTCCAACATCAATGTGATGTCATACGGGACCTGAGGTTTGCGTGAGTATCCGTTGTCCCATGTCTGGCTTATTGGTGTACAGACTGGTGGTTCCTCGTCGTACAGGCAGACACTCTCTGACTTCGGAGGATTTATCTCCAGTGGGACGCAGAGGTGTTTCCAAGGCACCAGGGCCGGGATCTATACTGGCCAAGACCTGCTGACACGTCCACGCCATGCGTCCTGGGCAACAGGTCCCTTCGGGGACCTGGCTAACATCAGAAGGATCGATGATTCCTCCGAAGCCGGAGAGTATCTACTATCTCGCTGCACTAGTTACTGCGCAAACATAACTCTCCCACCCCCAGATAGTGAAAAATAACAACTCGTTTGATTAACCGCTGCGACAAGTTGCTATAGTAACCGTGGTAGTTAAAGGGCTTGATGCTAAACAATAAATCTGGGAGCTGTTTTATGTTTTTGTGTGTGAGATGTACGTACTGTGGGGAAATTGTCTGCAAGTATGTGCATACTTATATATATATATATATATATATATATATATATATATATATATATATATATATATATATATATATATATATATATATATATATATATGGAACACTCGCTTGTCGTACCTGTGATTATATATATATATATATATATATATATATATATATATATATATATATATATATATATATATATATATATATATATATATATATATATATATATATATATATAGCCGAGGGAGAAAAGGAGCACAAGAGAAAGACTGATGTTTCCTTTGCTACGGTGCTAAGAGGTAGAGAGTAACTCTGACTTCGTTATGGCCAAAGAAGAAAAGGAGTAAAAAGAGAGAGAACCTCACACCGCCCTCAACTGACCAAAAAAAAAAGATGATAGTAATTAGATAAGAATATATACGAGATCTTTGGCAGGGGCCTCAACTCTGGACAATAAATGTCATATTTGAGGTCCAGGCAGGTGTTAGACTGTGGTAGAAATAGTGGTTGTAAAAACTAAAAGGGACTAAACAAACAAATCAAGCACAGTACAAAATTAGCTCTTTATTCATCAATTACTACAACCTTGGTAACAATTTGTAGTTCAAACACATTGCATACTACATTCAATAACAGATACAACAGACAACTGCATCTATCAAACATCAACCAAGGGTGGCCCCTATTCAGCCACCAGAACTTAAGACAACAGGTTACACCAGGTACCACAACACAGGTGTTCCAAACAGTAGCTAAGTAGAATGACACAATAAAGGACTTTGACACAGACAACAATAAGTCACTACAAAAACATAAGTTACACAACATAAATCCCAAGAAGCGACATAAACAAAAGAGTTGTGACACAATTTACTACCCCGCCATAAACCCAGGCCTGCTGACACTAACTAGTCAGCCGCTCCTGTAACAATGGAAAACACAGTCTATGATTATCATTGTAAAGAAATCATATTAAACATATGAAGCAATGAGCACATACATATAGCATATGAATTAACCCATTTAAACCATTAAAATAAACTAATTAAGATCATAAATATCTCACATCTAATTATCCATTTTGCTATTCCCTCCACTTGTACTACTGCTATTCTGAGGTAACCCTTGATGTCTGGCATGATCATTCTTTGCTGCCTCATTCTTCTTCAAGGTGAATACATCTCTAATTGTTAAATACAACAATCAATGGTGCATCATCAGATCACCCACTTTATTAGTCTCCTCCAGTTGTGCCGCTGCTGTCATGAGATTACACTTGATATTGCTAGGATGGAACACCTTCTAATGCAACAATCTCAATCTGCTCCACCTTCCCCTACAGCCCAACATTCACTTACAGAATGCCTTCAGTACAATGTAACTACCTCACACAGATCCTACACACACCAGCAGTGGAAGATTGGATCTCATTTGCCCAGCTGTAAACACATAGCTATGAAAAGCAGGGGACATACATGAACTTATATCTCTAATCCAGCAGACCAGTATAGTGCATTTGCATTTCCATCTTCTGCAGCTAAATTACCTCAAATTTATGTGGAATGCTTTATGACATGGGACAAACTACTCCTGCAATGTCCAAGTTTGCATGAAGAATTAAAAAAACATTAAGTTGCATGTCCTTCACAGGACGTAGCAGTCAACCCCAGTGTTTTTGCTGTTCGTGATACCTGGGTAAATTTTACTTTCAGTAGTTTGCCATTGCTTTCTGAACGACTGGCTCTTATACCTTGTTTTCGAAAAAAAACCCAGCGCCGTCGTGTTTCGAACCCGGGTATACGGGCTCACAAACCGCATTCGCAAGCCCTTAGCCACAGAGACCGACATGAAGAATACCAGCACTAATATGATACCATACAAGTTAAGCATTTGCTTAGCATTACAAACAACCAACAAGCAAAACATTTCTAACTATGAAAAGGCAATGGGCACATATATAAAGTGGAACCACCATATTTGTAGAATGTGAAACTGTAACACTTACACATAGGTGAATCACAACATTCACAGAAAATTAAAGATAAACATGTAATACACAGGAACTCAATTGAGGGATTCTCTGATGCCACTAAGACAGATCATAAAATAAACACACAATGGTTTCAAGTGAAAGTACAAAATAATGGTAGGAGTGCACCATTCATATGAGACAGAACATAGGCATAACAATGTTCATTTGTAGATATAGAATATCAGTACTAATACAACAACAAGTGTACTATATATAATGTCACTATTACACACTAATGACCAACAAGTGCTGTTTAAGGCTGTCGTGTCCTCCTTTACAGTGTCGTCCTGGAGTGAAGAGAGTCGACACCCACATTATAATATTTTCCTCCTTTTTAATATTCTGGAGAATCCACCAGCTTCCGTCCAACACACTCCATCAGCCCGTGGACACCTTTCCTGTCACTCTCTCACTGTCATACTTCTCCAACGCAACATACTCAACAACTCTTGCTTCTAAAAAAATGAATATAGCTTAATTTATTAAAAGAAAAGTGTAACGTGTATGAGACGTGTATGCGAAGAAAATGTGTGACGTGTTCTATAAAGTGTGTAGAATCGGACTCTCAGACCACAACCCAGTCATCTGATCCCAGCAAGGATAGACCACAGCACGTTACGTCAGAACATGTACATCTCACCCAGTGCCGAAACCATCCTGCTGGATACTGATTTGCCTCTGTAGACCTCTGGTAATCCCATTTCATGATCTTCCGAAATAGACACCGGTGGTATTAACAGTTAATCATGGACCGGTTGCACCCTACACAATGTCCGTTCCTATCGTTCCTAAAAAAATGCACAAGTCCTTTGTAGTGTGTACACAGTTATTAATGTTAATTGTTAATGTACTTGATCCTCACTCGTGTCTATCTAGCCTCAAGTATCATGTCTTGTGTTCTATTACACGAGATTATATCACACTAGGTAACTATTATAATTAATGTTCTCGGTTAGTTACTACTGTCTGATGCTGTGTGGTGCATCAGTAATCATCACCCTCTTTGGTGAATCATCTTCCTTCTAGCTTTAGTTACGTTCGGTACGAAACTTTATTGACTGTTCAACTGGTGTTATTCCGAATGGGATTTGAACCTTTCCTAAAAACTTGTTGAGTTTCCTCGGATCTGGTAGGGAACCTAGGATAGAAACAACACATCTGGTGTTAGTACTATTCACTGATCCAACCGGCTGAGTGTAAGCCTATTGCCTTGCTTAATGATCTTTAGCTAACTAAACTTTGTCATAGAGCAGATTAGCTACCCACCTAGGGCCGAATCAGGCTATGACAAGGAAAGACCCATACAGAGTGCAAAACCCCAGCGGGCAATTCCCCCGTCTCCCAATTATCCATCATTACTCGATTCTTAACTAGCATAGCTTATCACCACTACCATACTCTATTCTTAACTAGCAGAGCTAATATCACTATTCTACTCTAACTAGTTTCCACTAACAGTGCTAATCATCACACAATAGTTTTAACAAGGCTACAGTCTATATTAATTAGAACTAATAGACTATATTGACTACCTTATGCAAAACCGCCTGATTCCCGGGATGGCTACTACACTTTGCCATAACGGCACATGCTAGTTAATCTTAAATACATCTAACACTGTAGAGCTCTCCCACAAACACGTCCATCATAATCCACGGTTTTTGTCAACTCCCCATCTCCAATCATGGTTTTCTGGCAAACCCCTAAAATTGGTCACGTGATATGGGTGACGTCCTGCAGGTGTTATTTTTCTCATATCCGCCATTGTCAAGAATCGATTCTCCCTTGCCTTAGTCACTGTCAAAGTTGTCATCACTTGTTTCGACTCCCCCAACAAACTAACGAGTTACTGTATGATCCCAACAACAGGTTTCCCCAACAAGCTGCCAATCTCCTCGATGTTCCGGAAACTAAGAATTGACAGATGTACTGTTTACTTCCTTGCTGAGTACTTCCGTTTTCCCTCTGACATGTTTATGACTTGTCAAAGCGATGTATGATTCAGCGCACTCACTTCCTCTATACATCTGCCACTGTTAATTTTGTCCGACAGGTGATGGCCAACATCCGATTGCCACTATGATCCCACGGCTTCTATCTGTATTCAAATGTTGATAAACTGTCAAGGCGATGCCGGGATTCGTCTCCCTCACTTCCGAGTGTTGCAAATCCGTCAACCAGATGTACAAGTACAGCTGTTATTTATGCCCAACCTGTTTGGGAACACGTGCAGCCACAACTATGAATGTTTTCTCTGTATTAGTTGAAACACTTGTTGCTTAGCAGATAGTCCGTTTTATCAGAAAGCCTCTATAATAATCAACTGGTTAAACACACGGTTTTATTTTGTGACAAAGGCCAAAGACAAATAGTGTAATATACTTTGTTACTATATAACAGATGTACAGTTATCTCTTGTCCCCTCCTTTCTTCCTATGACACACCGGTTATAAATTTTGTTGTCTTACCCTTCATGTCACATGACAATTACATATTAATATCTTTGTGATGGGTGGTCCGCAGCACTAAATCACATTCTTGCCATGGTACAACAAGCACCATGTTTTACTACACATACAACTTCAGCCATATGATTCCACTCCTAGTCTGATACACCGGTGCAAACACTACTGCATTCTGGTAACAGAGGTGATACCAGACTTCAATGCTAATTGATGAACTCCTTTACTAACACTAAAAGTTCCAGATACACATGACTGTCCTCCCTCAGTAAGGTAACGGATATTAGTTCGCAGTTATCATGATTACATTATGATTGCTGATACGGACTCCGCGTGTTAAAGGTGTATCATTTCCTACGTTCCGTGGCTGTCAGTCTGCATGGAGTCATTAACACCAGTTTCAAAAACTCCAAATACTATATTCCTTGATGTTACCTCAATGAAACCAGAATTTAAATACACCAGTCTATCATCATGTCATCTCAGTAGCACTCTGATGCACCATTTGTCAAGAATTAACCATAACTCACCATCATGATACTCAATGTACCACCTTTTCCCCATCTTCTGTCATATACAAAATTAACTATTGCTTTCTGTTGGTTATTTTCACTACTCGCTTGCTTAGGTGTGTGTTCAACAATTAATCACACACATTCAATCTCATGCCTATCATTGTCTCAGGATAACCCTGCAAACATTTCTTGCTGCATAAACATTACACACATGTGATCCTCACCACTCTCTGTTATGAAGAAGCATCCATTCCCAGTAATCTCACAAAATTCCCTGTTATGCCAATATGGCCAGCATGGTACCATGTGGCATTATTTGAGTCTTTACTTTAAGCTATAATTTATGACCTCATAAATTGTATATCTTGGTGAATCTCCGACAAATCTATTTAGTTTCCCATTGCAACATACGCCTGTGAGACATGGACACTTACTAAACAAGCTGAACAGCGCAATAACGCCTTTGAATATAAATGTTATAGACGAGTTCTAAGAATATCTTGGGTAAAGAAAAGAACAAATGCATCCATACTTCAAGAGTTGAATATTGAAGAAGGTTGGCTATTAAAGACGACAAAACAAAGAAAATTGAAATATTTTGGTCACTTGAAACGTCACGAAAGTTTGGAGAGAACAATAATGGAAGGGTATATGCCTGAAAAGAGAGGAAGAGGAAGGCCAAGAGTAGATGGGTGCAGGATGTGGCGGGTGATCTCCAGATGGGCGTTTCAGACGCGGGACATCTTGCTTATGATCGTGAGGTTTTCCGGAAGGTTGTTATGGGAGCGAGGTTCTGCAAAGGACATGCTACTGAATGAATGGATGAATGAATGACCTATCTTCGTATTTCACATCATCATGCCTGATTGCTTACATCTCTATATACTAAGCTGTTAAATCTTATTTTCATACAGCTTCAGGGACGCTAGATTAATTTATATAATGGCTCATTTCAATAGTATTTATTTATATTATCTATTTATACTTCTTTGTTCCTACCATCTCGCCTAATAATTTCACCCATGCCTGTTTCACCATGCAAACACTTTTCAAGCCGGTAACATGGCGTGTGCTGCGATTTAATATATCTTTATTAAAATAAACATTTTATACGTACGGTTTTCTCCTATGAAATAGGTTGACCACAGATCAGCTCAGGGAATTGTTCTCACATCTAACAACAACAGAACAGCACTTTTGTTCCTATCAACAAGCCGAAACAGGGCACGCTGCCCACATCTCTCATCAGCACAAACCAAGCTGGTTGACTGCTAACACAAAACTAGCTTCCGCTCTCTTTGTCATGCTAGGGCGGCAGTTGCCAGAGTCAAACTGCTTTAACAGGCCAAACCAAGGTGCATTGGTTTGGCGCTGTGACACACACACACACACATACACACACACACACACGATCGTGGGCACTCGTACATCACATTACTATTCACGTCCATCGCTTTCCGTTTCTTACCACGGGTAATGCTGCATCTGTTTCCGCTCTACACGTCCACTACACGTCAACTTTCCCACACTCGAAGTCAAATGAACACAAAATATCGGCTTGCAGTACCGACTCGGCAGCAGTCATTAACACCGTTTTTTTGGATACCACTTGATCTTCAACACATCTGGTGACAACTAGCAGTGTGCCTTTTTATTTCGCCGAAGTGCTTTACTAACCTGACCGTGATCTCGTTCTGAAATCTCACATTTGTAATACTTCGTTGATTGTTTCTTCTACTGCCATGATATTCTTCATAATTGTCTCTATAACCGTAGTTCCGCGGATTCCGTTTATCTCTCACACTGTAAATAAAGAAAAGGAAGTGTAACACTCGACCACGGTAATCATCATCCATTCAGTGGCTTTTTCTATGAATAACTTTAACCCCTTGACCCCGCAAATGTTTATCTCCATAATTTCTAAGACTAATATAATGTCATGCGAGCAGGGGTAGCCTTATGTCTAGACGCGTGGTTGTTGGACACCTGATCATGAATTATTATCTGCATCGGGCCTAGTTTTAACATTTACATGGTTTGCCACATTGCCCCAGCCTAGAATTGGTACACGAAAACGTCTTGGGACTTAATAACAGCAGGCCTTATACTGTTCACATCACCCACTGTGTCCCGATTGAGTTATACAAATATGGGTGTAACACCATATGATCTATTAGCTGGAAGCGTGTAAACGTGTCATTAACTTACTTTGATCGTACTACTGTATGCTGGGAATCTCTGGGAATCTCTACAGGAGGTACTCTGCGATTGCTTTCCTTCTTGGCACTGACCAAATTGGTCGATGATCGTAGCTATCGTCTCTGTAAAGAGAACCTCTGAGAACTTGAGGCAATCAATCCTTATGAGGACTAAATGAGCCCATCACTAAATCACTAAACGTGACCCCCATAAGATCCAGCCGAACCCAAAGAGAATAGAGGAGAAAATATAACCAGTCCTGTTTAAGACTTCAAGGAGAACAAAGAAAGGAAAGCATATCAAAGTCCCCCCCCCCCCCCCCCCCCCCCAAAAAAAAAAAAAAAAACAAACAAACAAACAAACAAACAAACAAACAAACAAACAAACAAACACGGATATCAATTATAACCCACGCTACAGAAGCAGGTTGAACGAGGCCGACTTTTTTGTTTGCGTATGTACTGATTGACTGACTTAAGGCCATAACTAATAATTACTCTCAGGCTGCTCTGAAGCTCAGAGCCTTCCTTGTTTCATGTTACTATGGGAAGCTGTCGAAAACTCCAACCAAGGGATGGCTAGAGAAGGGAGGAAGGTACCTTACTTCTCCTCTGACATATACCCCTACCTCGCCACGTCCAGACTAACGCTTGGACAAGGAAAGTGTCAAATAGTGTTGCAACACGATATAGTCAACTCTATCGCGAATTAATTGTCATGGAATGATAAATCCTCTTATTCTAACTTCCGGTACCTGCCATGGGCTTATAAATCGAAATATAATTAAAAGAAATAGTAGTTTTCCCTATGCAGCCCTCATTAATTTGATATGTAATACAAGCATATCTGCTATCATATTTTCAACGTTTAAGTCATAACTGTGACTTCCCATTTTCCACAATCCATTTTAGTTTGGTCGAAACCTACTTTGTGTGTGGCACTGAATCTGTTAAATGACCAGTGGGCCAAACTATCTGCACATCAAGCTGGCGTTGTTTTCTACTGGAATATTCATGTCCTCAAAGATGTGTCAGATGTATCGCGGGAGCCATTAATATCACTTTCCAACAGTGTGTTGTCTTCTTGCTGTATTTGCCAGTCAATACGTTTCCTCGCTAGAGAGTTATCTGTATTGTGGTACATTTCATTACTTGGCTGACTCCTAGCTGAGTCTTGTTTGCACTGCTTAATGACTATTTCTTTTCTCACCCAGAGTTAATTATAGCTGTCTGCGACATTCTTTATTTGTCTGAGGGTTGGCTTTGTTTCGTTGAGATAATCGCGGACTCTTTTCTTGTTTAAGTATTAACTTTGTCTTGCTAGCTTCATTATTAAACAGTTTCCTAGGTTTTGAAAGTTAGCTGTGTCTTGTTTCATTCACTACTTGTGGATTATACCTTCTCATGTCTGACAGGTAACTACATCTTATTGTTGCACTCGTAGATCAGATCTTCTTACGTCTGATCTGCAATTGCCTTATTGTCCCACTCATAGATAGATCTTCTGATATCTAACAGGTAATTGTCTTACTGCCCCACTCATAGATCAAATCTTCTGACATCTGACAGGTAATTGGCTTTTTGCTTCACCTGCGGACTTTCTTCCTTATCTAATACGTAGATTCCTCTTCTTGTTTCACCCGTGAACTTGTTATGTTACTATCTACCAGTTAATAAGGTCTTGTCTCTCTTGTGTCCTAATTACTTATCTATTGAAAGATTCCTTATGTATGGTCGTGCGACAAGTGGTCCAATTCTTTTCGTATCCAACAGTTACCTGTGTCTGGTTGAGCCACCCGCCGATCACGTCTTCTAATGTCTGAGAGTTAACAATGCCCTGTTACAACACTCGGTGGCCAATTCAATGCTTGTACTACTCTTCAGATCATTCTTTTCTTAAGGACAAGTGCTGTCTCTTTGCAGCAAATATAACCCAATAATTTTCTTAACGAAAAGTTAATTTTGTGTTTTGTGTCATTCCACCAATGGTAACCCAATTATTTTCTGACAGATGAGTTATATGTGTTTTATTACAACAATCGTTAATATAATTTTCTGTTTCATCGAAGAGATAGCTTCATCTCGTTGTGCCATTTGTGACCCAATCATTTTCTTATGAAAGAATTCGCTGTCTTGTTACTCCAATCGCAATCCAATACATGTCTTTTCCACGAGTATGCTGCCTTGTTGCATCAATCGTAATTCAATATATTTCGTATCCAAGATCTACCTGTCTTATTGTACCATTATTTATCAAATATATTTCTTATCCAAGGCCTACCTGTCATGTTGCACCAATCGTAATTCAATATATTTCTTATTCAAGACCCACCTGTCTTGTTGCACCAATCCTAACCTAATATATTTCTTATCCACGATCAACCTATCGTGCTGCAATTCTGCTAACCACGCCTTTTTCTTATTTAAGCATTGGTTGTTCTGTTGCAAATATTGTAACACAATCATGTTCTTATGGAAGATTTAGCTATCATTGGTGTCTATCACCAGTAGTAGGGTCACTCTTTACTTGTCCACAGATTATCAATGAATTGTAATAACGTAGTAGGTTAATTCTTTACTTGTTTAACAGATATCAGTGATTTGTAACATCGTAGTAGGGAGTTCTTTACCTGTCTAAACGTTATCAATGATGTGTAACAGTACTACAGGGTCGTAGGGTGATTCGTTACTTATCTAACACCTATCAATGAATTATAGGACCCATAATAGGGTAATTATGTACGTGCCTTAAAGTTATCAATGATGTGTAGCACCAATAGTAGGATAATTCTTTACTTGTCTAAACCAATAGTAGGGTCACTTTTACTTGTCTAAAAGTTATCAGTGATTTGTAGCACTAATTGTAGGGTCATTCTTTACTTGTCTAAATGATATCAATGACTTATAGCACCAATTGTAGGGTCATTATTTACTTATTTAAAAGTTATAAATGATCTGTGGCACCGCAAGTATGGTAATTCTTTATTTGTCTAAGTTATTAATGATTTGCAGCACCACTAGTATGGTAATTATTTATTTGTTTAAGTTATCAATTAATCGTAGCACCACTAGAATGGTAATTCTTTACTTGTCTAAGTTATGAATGATATGTAGCACCACTAGTATGGTAATTCTTTATTTGTCTAAGTTATCAATTATATGTAGCACCACTATTATGATAATTCTTTATTTGTCTAAGTTATCAATGATGTGTAGCCGGCTCCCTGGCCGAGGCGTTAGCAGCTTTCTCCGCTAATCCCGAATACTCTCGTTGTTGACGTGAGCGCACGAGAATTAGAAGTGGTTCGAGTCGCGCCAGTGACTTTTCAGAGTATGGAGGCGGTCGCTCAGAAAGTCATGGCGTGCTGATAAGCGTAATTTAGCCTAGGAATCGATACACAGCTGAAAGATGCTGGTGTTGACCGCAATATCCTGAAACAGGATGGAAAAGCGAACAAAAAATAAAAAATCGATGATGTATAGCACCACTAGTATGGTAGTTCTTTATTTGTCTAAGTTATCAATGATTTGTAGCACCATTAGTATGGTAATTCTTTACTTGTCTAACAGATCAATGATTTGAAGCACAGATGTGGCGAAATTCTTTACATGTCTTGGTTATCATGTCTTGGTTATCATGTCTTGGTTACCATGTCTTG
This sequence comes from Cepaea nemoralis, assembly GCA_014155875.1. Lineage (NCBI taxonomy): Eukaryota > Metazoa > Mollusca > Gastropoda > Stylommatophora > Helicidae > Cepaea > Cepaea nemoralis. The sequence goes on from JACEFZ010008123.1 coordinate 15,438, forward strand.
TAGTACTGCCCACGGATTATTCCAGTGCCCAATTTTGAGATGGTAACCCGGTAACCTCTCTCCATATTTACATGTTTGCGTTTGTGCCATACTGGGAACACCATATCACATTCGGGGATCCAAATATGCGTACATGAAAACATAACTCGCTCCACATATTTCTCGTGTGTATAAGTTTTCTAAATTTAAAATTAAGCCTAGGCAGCGAATTACTGGGCTCAATTTCCATTTCCATGTGACAGGGGCATATTTACATGCGCTTGTCTTAACTTGTTTTTCCGCACTTATCAGAGAAAACTAGGTAGTCTGTTCATTAACAAGGACCAGGGGCGGTACCCCATTCTCAAGTTCAAAACAATGTTTTCCCGTAGTGAAATTGAAAAATCGAAGCCACAAACAATAGATTGCACGATTTATTGCCTGACGTATTTCACTGCATTCTCGTCTAGTACACGCTGTTTGTTTAAACAAAAAGACACGATAGTCAGTTTTAAAATTACCGTGCCAGGCAAGTCAAATGACTGTGTCAATATGTGTATTGTATATTTCAGTTTGAAGGATTTATTATATTGCTTTAGTTTATGATGTATGATTTAGTTAGTTAGTTAGTTAGTTAGTTAGTTAGTTAGTCGCGGTTCCAACTTCATCGCAACGGGGCGTTCCCATTATGCTCCATTCCTGTACCAGTGAATATCACACAAAATGCTCCTCACTGCCTTATGTGAACAATGCAATAGACAGGAGTATCGGCAAGCCAACAGCCCGCACAGGTACACTGTGCATAACGCCGCCGCCGGAATGCCAACACAAAAGTCCTCCACGAGAAATACAGTTCATTGTCGATGGAAACGGCAGTCACCAGAAAGACTTCATTGACCCGGGTTTTATCCCATATGGCTCGGTCTCTTTTTGCAGGGCAACCCGCCGAAAGCGCCGCACAAAGCACGAACTCCGTAACTCCAGCGACGCCCCAGGAGTCTTCTGAAAAAAGCACTCGTGAACCGAAAAGGCAAACCAGTCAATCCAGTAACAGCCGGCCGCCATTTTTCCGAACATAAGTTCACGCTACAAACTGCGAACAGATGTAAAAGAATTCCACGCGAAATTCACATTCACAGTGTCGCACCACGCACTCACTCAGTAGCAGGTCGACGGAACCATAGCCTCCTTAGTCGCCTCTTACGACGTGCATGGTAGGCAACAGTGTTACACACGGGCGAAATGAAATGGGGCGATGTATGAGCAGTGTGCACTTGACGAGACAGCGCGAAATATAGCAGGCAAAAATCGTGCAATCTATTCTTTGTGTCTTCGTTGTTCAAATTCTCAAGTTCATTATTTTGTGAAAATGACACCTCGACTTGAACCTGGTCTTCCAAAGTTGGGGGTGGCACTGAAAATAAAAATCGTATCGTTTCCTTGTCATGTAAGATGTGCCTTTAGAACTTCTCAACGCATTCCTTTTACTAACACCTTTGAGGACAGCTGGTTTGAGAATCCTTGAACGCACAGCCTGCTGGGGAAAACCCACCTGTTCCTCACACAGTTAATGTGTGGCATAATACTACATATCCAACCTGATCTACTCAACGGTTTGCTGTTTGGATAAGGACAACAGCTGTTGAGTTTGTGTACTTAGTTATGGTAATCGAAAATAGGGTATAAAGTCAGTTTAGTAGCAGGTAATAGTTTAGTGACTGGACGATCTCCTGCCGACGTGGTGGTCACGGGTTTGAATCCGATAGCGGAAAGTTTTGACTTTTAAACTGACTTTGACCCCCGGGTCGATCCAACCTAGATTGAGTACTAGGAAATGTCTCGGGGTGTGAAAGCGGCCGGTCAAATAGTGACCACATCGCTTCTCCAGTGCTGATTGGTTTATAAAATGGGTCTAACACAATAGTTATTTTTTTCCCCGCATATCCTTTACAGGACATCGCTGTCAACGCCAGCATTTTACCGCTGCCGGTGATTTCGTGGCAAGATTACGCTCAGCAGTTTGCCATTGCTCTGTGAGCGGCCGGCTCATTTATCCCGTAAATTACCAACGCGGCGAGAACGCTTCCAATTCTCGCGCGCTGTGTCACCCTACGTGGATACACGGTATTACGGAGAAAGTCGTTTAACCCTTAGGCCCGGGAGACCGGCGCGCACGCGCACACACACATACACACACATATAATCATCAAGAGCCGTGCCGACTGGCGTAGGCGTTCATGACTCTCCGCAGATCTCGGTCTTTGGTTTTCTGGATCAACTCTGCCGTTGATATTCCTCTATGCCATCGTCGCAATCCATCCAGCATAATTTCTCGTGGTCTGTCTCTGCCTCTCTTCCTCTCGATCTTTCCAGTTGTCACGATGTTCTCCAGTGCCTCTCTTCTCATCGCATGACCAAAAAAGCTGTTGTCTCTTTCTTATTGTTGTATAAAGTGTTATAGTTTCGTCAGCCTCTTTAAGGCATTCGTTGTTATACATAAAAGGAATATTCTTTAAGGCGTGCAAAATGGTAATTTACTTAGTTACATTGCAGCTAAAGGCGTCTCGGTAGAGTAGTGGCTTGACGATTACCTGCCGGCCTAAGAGTCGTGGGTTCCATTTGGCAACGGTACAGAAATTTAACATAGACCCCAGTTCAAAGGTCGACCTAGCCTAACGTGAGTATCAAGTGTTTGGAGAAGTGATGGCGGTCTGAGTGACACACTTCACCCCTTCAGTGCTGACTACTCTTTCTTTCTTTCTTTCTTTCTTTCTTTCTTTCTTTCTTTCTTTCTTTCTTTCTTTTCTTTCTTTCTTTCTTTCTTTCTTTCTTTCTTTCTTTCTTTCTTTCCTTTCAATCCCTTCCCTAGCTTTCTTCATTCCTTTCCTTTATTTTCGTGAGACTAGCGTTGGGGGGAAATGTAAAGATCTTGTATTTGATTTTTCTAATGCTCTTTGTAAGTTGGTATTCCTTTCTCTTAATTTGTTCTTGATACCATCACGCCATCTTTTACGCTGTCTTCCCCTTATTCTGTACCAAGTGCTGACTGGTCCACAGACGTTAGCCTGGCACCATACAGCCAATACTAGTTAAGGTGTTGTAAAGAGATTTGTTACTTTGTTGTTAACCATAAAAAGTACTGTAGTTAGGTAGACGTGTTGTGTACTCATATAGTCTAGGTCAGTGGTTCGCAAGCTTTTCAATCAGAGGGCCATATCTACTATTTTCTGTAGTTAAGCGTGCCACAACGTTATCTATATCTATAAAACAGACTGTATGTGTGTGGTTGGCTATGTATTGGATGCGTTCGATAACGGTACATCCGATTGAGATGAAATTTTCTACACGTCTTCCTTTCATTCCTGTGCAACCGACTGTAATAGTTTCTTAGTGTAAAATCGGCTACTTACTTAATAACATTTAATATTTCATTTTTCATTATATAATTTCTATATAGCAGGGGGACTTCACTCTAGAAAAGTTATTTCAAGGGGCATAACTTTAAATAACATTTCTATATACTTTATAGTCATATTGTTGGACTTACTTGCACTATTGTTAAACTCTTTCTCTATAGTTATTTACAGGCATATGAGTTATAATAAATAATGATATAATCTTTAAGGCATCTTCAAAGTTTTCATAAAAATAATGCATAATGCATAACATTGTAACTCATCTTTTTATGCTTAAAGAAGTTATCTACAGTCATGCAGGTGATTAAAAACAGTTTTCATTAAAAATAATGGATGGTGTGTGGAAGGACATTCTTTTAAGTTACTGTGTGAATTTAATGAGACGATCCCCGCCAGGAGCTGGGCGAAGCCACGCCGGGTCAGATAGATAGACAGACAGACAGACAGATAGTCGGGAACGGGAGCTTATATGACTACGTATATGAATTAAATGAGATGCTCCCCACCAGGGACTGGGTGAAGCCGGGCCGGGTCAGACAGACAGACAGATAGACAGACAGACAGATAGTCGGGAACGGGAGCTTATATGACTACGTATATGAATTAAATGAGATGCTCCCTACCAGGGACTGGGTGAAGCCGGCCATGCTCAGACAGACAGACAGATAGACAGACAGATAGTCGGGAACGGGAGCTTATATGACTACGTATATGAATTAAATGAGATGCTCCCCACCAGGGACTGGGTGAAGCCGGGCCGGGTCAGACAGACAGACAGACAAACAAACAAGCAGACAGACAGATAGTCGGGAACGGGAGCTTATATGACTACTTATATGAATTAAATGAGATGCTCCCCACCAGGGACTGGGTGAAGCCGGGCCGGGTCAGACAGACAGACAGATAGACAGACAGACAGACAGATAGTCGGGAACGGGAGCTTATATGACTACTTATATGAATTAAATGAGATGCTCCCCACCAGGGACTGGGTGAAGCCGGGCCGGGTCAGCCAGACAGACAGACAGACAAACAAGCAGACAGACAGACTGATAGATAGATAGATCCCCTCCAGGGCCTGGGCGAAGCCGGGCCGGGTCAGCTAGTAAAATAATAAAAGTCGTGCAATATCATTCTTACCTTTCTTAACTTTCGTCAACAAAATTCT
>JACEFZ010008123.1:25000-45000 GCA_014155875.1 Cepaea nemoralis
GTGCACTGGGATGCTTTTCGCGGTGTGCATTAGCTTTCCCTATTACCTGTTTCCCTTGCTATCGGGCGAACCTACTCGGATTTGATGCACTTGTAAGCTACGTCACAACGTCAAGGACGAGAAGTCAACACGTTTGTACAACTTATCGGTGTAGGGGTTGAACCCGTTACCTCGGCATCAGCACACCGGAAGTTTTAATAGTGAACACTTATTCATTCGGCCATGCTGACCAGATATGAGTGAAAAGCAGGGTTGCCAGATTGGCGTTTTGAAAGCAAAATATAAAAAATCAGGCTTTTTAAAAACAGGCTTGGCGTCAAAATATCAGTTTGGCGTTTTGGTTTTTTTCTTAGCTTTTTAAATATTTGTGATGGCATAATTCAGTTTGGTTCAGAATGACAGATGTATCTTCTTCATGTGTTCAGTATAAATGGGTTTGCCATTCATTAGCATTGTGCATCAAATATGCATAGGAATGATTTCAAAGCTGAAATTTTATATGCAAAGGAATCCATACTGAATTTCTCAACAAAGAAGAGGAATACTTATTGAAGAAGAGGTTTTCATGTGATGTAAAAATATTTTTAATAGATATTTTTATTGGGTAATGTTTGGCGTTTTTTCTTGGCTTTTTTATTTCATGCCTTGGCTTTATTTGATCACAGTGATCTGGCAACCCTGGTGAGAAGAAGCGACTATCATTGAACGTTAGAAAAACTGAACACATGATAAATCCCAACATTAAACACATTCCCTTATACTGTATATATAGGAAAATAATAAACATGAAACGCACACATAGTTGTGTATACCAGGACAACACATTTGCTTGTTGTGGTATACTGTTATTTGCTAGCCTAGTTATATGGCCGAACCATTTCACTTGCTGTGTTCTAATGAAATCTAGCGCCGCTATAACCCCCACTTTATTCTTCTTTTCTGATTTTATCTCTTCTTGATACATCTCAGTACATGAAGACCATAAACGGGCACTCTCCCGCTGTTTATTCTTCACCTCGACACTACAAGGTACAAGAGGGACAAGATGAGATGATGGACAGGCACTCTTCCGCTGTTTATGCTTCACTCTGATACCGCAAGGGACAAGAAGAACAAGATGAAGTGTTGATGAGATTATAGTGACATCAGACGAAATATGTGACATAACGATAAAGAAAAGAATAGTTGAATCAATAGTTTTCTTTTACAGGAATTATCAGAGCAATGAAACACAGAAATATCGTAAGTGTAAACATCCGGTTACTGAAAAGTTGTGAGTGGTCTGTTTTTTTTGTTTTTTTTCTGTTTTGAGACAAATGCTGGACAAGGAGAAATGACATGGTTATGAAACTGAAGACAGTGGAGGACGTGGTTTCAGAAGAGTGTTGAGAATACCGAGAACAGAGAAGAAACTACACGATTAGATGCAGGTCAACGTAGGTCGTATGGAAAAAGAGCTCAGTCTCTTACAGTTTCCGTGTTCTGATGCCGAGACAGCGATGTTCAACACCTACACCGGTCAGTTGGACTAAATGTTGATGTCTCGTCTTTGATTTGGGGATCGTCTATTACAAGTACTCAGAAGTCGGAGTGTGTTCACCTAATGGCGAGGGACACTGGTAATAGAGAAAGCTAATTCACACGCGGAAAGCAGTCCAGATCATTAGAGGTAGTAGCACGTGTATGGATTATACTTGGGCTTAAAGCGAAAGAACGCAAAACAAAACAAAAACAAAAGCATACACGATGGGGTATTGAACGCTTTAGGAAGAACTTAGATGCAACAGAGATCTGGTTTCTGTGTGCAAATTTCTTAGACTACCAGAGTATCTAACAACGATTGCCTGAAAGAGTCTAATAAGACTAGAACATTATACAACAATAAGAAAGAAACTTTGCTTTGGCCGTGTGATGAGAAGAGAGACATTGTAGAACATGGTGACAACTGGAAATATTAATGGTGAAAAAAGGCAGATTTAGACCAACATAAATGATGCTGCATGGCTGAGACGGTGGCTTGGAGGGATATCATCAATATAGTTGATTCAGAACACTAGAAACCACGGTATGTCGAGAGACTTGAACGCCTACGCCAGCTTACATGGCACTTGATGATAATGATGATGATGTTTCACAAAATAGCTCATTAAAGCCGTAGGAAAACGACAAATACAATTATCTGAGCATGTCCACACGAGAGATGAAATAAATAAATTAGCCTTAAGAGGGAAAAACTAGGCAAAGTAGGCAGAAGAACACAGACAGATGCTCGTGAAATGCTCAAATAGCTGGACAACAAATAGTAATAAAAGAAACACCAACTCATTAACCTATCCAGTGTCAGATGAGATCAGAGTCGTGATCGTCTCTAGATCAGGCACCAAAATAACAAGCTTAAGAAGACTGGAGCGGATTGAGAAAATAAAATCAGTCACAGAGATGTCAAAGGAAAACACTTTGTGGTCAATGTTTTGCCGACCATATAATCTGGCTTATTCGCTGACAGAAAATAATTGTCAGGCGTCATATCCTTATGTTTTATAGCATGTAAATGATAATATCTAACATATTCTCAATATGTGTTATAGCGTGTAAATTATATCTAACATCATATCCCCAATATGTTTTATAGCATGTACATGATAATATCTAACATATTCCCAATATGTGTTATAGCGTGTAAATTATATCTAACATCATATCCCCAATATGTTTTATAGAGTGTAAATTATATCTAACATAATATTCCTAATATGTATTACAGCGTGTAAATGATAATGATAGTCTAATGCCATGCCCCAACTATTTTTATAGCGTGTAAATAATATCTAACACCATATTCCCAATGTGTTTTATATCGTGTAAATTATAATGATAGTCTAACATCATACCTCCTCCCCGTTCCACAATATATTTTATAGTGTGTAAATGATAATATCTAACATCATGTTTTATAGCATGTAAATGATAGCTAGCTAGTTAGTCGCTGTTCCAACTTCAAGGGGTCATCTCGTAAAGTTTTTCTCCCGTACCAGGGAAATATCACACAAAATAGCGCACAAGATTGCATAATTTATCGCCTGGATATTTTTCTGCATCTCGTCAAGTGCATACTGCAGACTTCACTTAGCATTAATTATTAAGATAAATCCTTCAGGCTGAAATATACAACACACATATTCACACAGTAGTATGACTTATCTACCACGGTAATTTAAAACAAACAAACAAACAAACAAACAAACTAACATTCTCATGTCTGTTTGTGCAGTTGGATTTTATATATGAACTTTTATATTCTCACCCCATTTACTTTCTAACCTGGGCTACGCCTCTGCGTAATTGAATTTACCACTATCGTCATTGTAATGTAAAGTATGTAGAATGTGGATTGCTTGTTCTCCACGGGATCTTGCCAATCTGTGTTTGTTATATTTCAGTATTGTTCTCCACGGGATCTTGCCAATCTATGTTTGTTATATTTCAGTATTGTTCTCCACGGGATCTTGGCAATCTATGTTTGTTATATTTCATCATGTGTGCATAGCTATTGTCTCGACACTGTTGAATCATGTAGAAGTCATGCAGGCCGACGTTTTGCTTGTTTTTTATTTTCTCTCGGTCGCTTAAAACTCAAGTGAAGTCGCGTGGATTAGCTTTCCATATTACCCTGTTCCCCGTCATCAGGCGAACCCACTCCGACGTCTGAGGTACCTGTAATTTAAGTCCCCAAAATTAATGAAAATTAATGACGAGAAGTCAACATTTTAGCCCAACTGATAGGTGTAAGGGTTGAACCCGCCACCTTGGCATCAGCACTCCAGAACTTTAATAGCGAGCACTTTTTTCCATTCGGCCTTGCTGACCTCCGCAGACGGACTTGAGCAGTATCACCCTGATCATCTTTGCTAGATTCCGATTCCGATTTGTAGAAAAAAAAAGAAACTTTCCACCTCGTACAACCCGCCTCAATGCCACTGGTTATATTTGTGGTGGTTCATGGTGCGGGATAAGTTTGTTAAGTTTTCCTGCGCCAGTGTTAGCTGGCTTATCGGTTTGCAGAGTTTGTGCCTGTGACGTCAGCTGGGGGGATTGGTCGGCCGGCAAGATTTCCTTTGAGTGTATTTCTTTTGGCGGTTTCTTCTGTCAGTGTTGGCGACTTGTGCGTTTTTCTTGGCTGGGTGCAGTCCTTATAAGGACTTGTTATTTGGTCGTTTTGCCTCCTTTTTTGTGTATTGTCTTTATAAGCTTTTCGATGTTTTCATTTTCCTACTTGCGCATTTTTTTCTTTTCGAGTTTGAGTTGCTGCTGCCTTTCCATTTCTTCCTCCGTCGTCAACCAGGAGATGAGCTCTCCGTTACCAAAATAGTATGACCAGTGGTGTTCCTCATCCTCATGTATATAATTGGGTATTCGCAAGCGGAGCGGTGGGACATTGGTTTCCCTTGAGTTACTTTTACTTCTTGTTTTTTCTTTTTTCAATGCTCCCTTTGTATTCCTTGCACTGGAGTTCGTGTCTCCTATTTATAGCTGCGATTTCTTCCTCGTTAAATGCTGGGGGCAGCGGAGGTCCTCTATGCCGTCGTCCTGGTTCTCATCACGGTTTTCTTCAGAGGTCTGGCCGGTTATTGGCTTCCCCTTGAATTTCTTGGGCGTCGTGGTTGGGCTGCTGACTTTAGATTACGGTTCCGGCTGGGTCTTTTGTCGGATTTCATCTTGCGACATTTGTTCTGAGGTCTTTTCTGTGTCTCCTGCTAGTTTGATTTGGGTAGGCTCCCATTCAGATGTTAGCATTTCTCTCTCCGCCTTGATGCCTCGTAGAATCTCTTTCATTCTTCTTTGTCGTCTGGATCATGTGCTCCACCTCTTGTTTGATGTTTTGCTGGATCTCCTTTATTTCAGTAAGCAGTTTTTCATTGTCGCTGGTTTGTGCCGGTGTTTGGAGTATCTTGATTTGATTTCTTAGCTCGTCTATCTGGCTTTATAGTTGAGATCTTTCGACTTGCGAGTGCACGTGGCTGTCTCGCACCTCCGCATTGCGTCCTTATATGGTGTCTTTGTAGTGATGACGATCTTTAAGACGTCTCTGTGTCTTCGGAGGTACGGACAGCCCATGAATCTTGCTCCATACTTGCCCAATGAGTTGGTGCGCTTTCTTTTGTTGTTGGGTGCTCGGAAGTTCGTCTCCAGCTTGGCTAGCGTACACACCTTGAAGGCGTGGTGATCGGCAGATTTCCGTATTGCTGCGACATTTTGCTCTGCTGTGACCGGTCCTCTGGCTTCTGGACCATTAAGTGATTCTTGGTATGAATCCTTCAGGCTTTTGTATTTTCTTCTTTATCTATAACTGGCATGCTATCTCGCTGCCCTCAGTCGTCACTACCGCCAGCGTGGTAGGGATCTTTGAGTACATTAGAATCCGTTCCGCCTTCAAGATTCGGATGTGGAGATTCTCTTCTTGTAGCTGCTTCAGGATTTCTTTGTCTGACAACTCGACTTTAATATGTACCCATCTGACTGTCTTTGAGTCGGTGTTTCCGACTCTGTGCCTTTCTCCTTCCTCTTTTCGGCAGTCTTGGCCCTTGTCTGTGGTGGGTTGTCGTCGATCTTCCTCGAGGTGGCTTCAGTAGTAACTGTAGTTTAGGTTTCTTTGTTGCAGTTCACATGTAAGTTCGCTCCTCTCGTCTTCTTTACTGTTTTGGTGGCTCCCACGCTGCACATCTTCTGTGTCTGTTGTTTCTTGATGTTGGTCTTGCGACGTGACATTTTCCTCCCCCGTATCAGGATTCTTGAACTATTCAGGTAACTTGTGTTGACTTTGCTAGATGATACTCTGCCATCTTTATACTTCTTCTGCGTTCGTGTTGCATAGCATCCATTGTAGTACGTAGATAACCACTTAGTAATCCCGTGCTACTTAGACCAACATTTTCTGGTTAAGACGATTGCGATTTCTGTTCTAGATTCCTCCTACCGTAGTCAGATTGCCTTCCTGGGCGTATGAGCTCTGCATTCCCTGATTTTATGTCGAGCTTTGTTGTCCTATCCATTGTTCTTACAAGAACTTCCACAAGGCAGAGGTGGTATGACATTAGATGTGTTCTTCACTTGATGGATTTCCTTCCGAAGGATTGAAGAAGTCCGATGCGTCGGTCGAAAGGCGCAAATATCGCAGCTTTGCAGTAAACAGTCACAACGCAGTTACGTCCAAAATAAACATTTCAGACGGACGAATAAGAAGAAGAAGATGGAAGCAGCTCTCAAAGTTCAGACCTCCTGAAGGCCAATTTATTTGACTTAGGAGTAAACACTCAGTCTTTATGAGGATTTACCATCCTTCCAACCAACCAACCAAACATCTGACCAACCTACCAACCAACAAAATATCCAACCAACTGATAACCAGCGAACAAACATTAAAAAAACCAACCAACCGACAAACTACTTAACCGTGTAATGAAAAAAAATATCAACTACTTAACCGAATAATTAACAAAATAACTATTCAATCAACTAACTAACCAATAATTAACCAAATAACTATCCAATCAACTAACTAACCGAATAACCAATCAATCAGCTAACTAACCTACTATCTAACCAATCAATTAACTAACCGATTAACTAATCAATCAACTAGGAGTAAACACAGTTTACTAGGGATTAATCAACCAACCAACCAACCAACCAACCAACCAACCAACTAAACAATAACCACTGAACTAATATTTAAAAATAAAAATCAACCAACTATCTAACTGACTAACGAACCAATAAACTAACTAACCGACTAACAAACCAAATAACTAACCAATCAAGTAACTAACCTAATAACTAGCCAATCATCTAATTAACCTACTATCTAACCAATCAATTAACTAACCGACTAACTAATCAGTCAACGAATTAACCGATTAACTAACCAATCAACTAACTAGCTAACCAACTAACCGATTAACTAATAACCAACAAACTATTCACCTAACTCCGTAATCTCGTATACTCTCGTAGGTAACGTGACGACGGTGAGAATCAGCAGTGGTTCGAATCAAGTCGGTAACTTGCTTATGTGAGCCGGCCGCTCAGAAAGCAATGACAAACTACTGAGCGTAATCTTGCCAAGAAATCAACAATCAGCTGACAGATGCTGATGTTGACAGCGATGTCCTGTAAAGGATATGCATACATCTTTTATTCACCCAAATAACCAACCAAGCATCCATCAATTAATTCAGCCAACTACCCAGCTAACCAATAAATCAACCAACGAACGAACAAGCCAACCACTTAACCAGCCATCAGTCCAGTCAACAGACCATCTTTCCAACCAACTAACCAACCAACTAACCAACCAACAAACCAGCCAACATTCGACCCAACCAACCATCTTTCCAACCAACTAACCAAACAACAAACCAGACAACATTCCACCAAACCATCCATCTTTCCAACCAACAAATCAACCAACATTCCACCCAACCAACCATCATTCCAACCAACTAACCACCCAAGCAGTCAATTATCTAACCAACTATCTGCCAAACCAACCAACAAACCAGTCAACATTCCACCCAACCAACCATCCTTCCAACCAACTTTTCAAACAACAAACCAGCAAACATTCCGCCCAACCAACAATCTATCCAACAAACTCAACACCCAAGCAATCAATCATCTAACCAACGAACTACCAAACCAACTAATCAATGAACTGACCAACCAACTAATCAACCAAACAAATAATCATCCAAACAATCACTCATCTAATACATCAATAAAATAAGCAATAAAACAACTAACCAAATAAACAACAATCCAATGAGAAAATCAATCAATCATGTGCCATGCCGGAAAGCGTGGGCGGTCATGACTCGCCATTTCACTCGATCACCAGTGTCGTGGATCAGCTCAGTGTTCCTGTCTCGTCCATGCCATGTGGCCAAGCCATCCAGGTATTTTCCTCTCGGTCTTCCTCTTGGTCTGTTCCCTTCATCTTGCCAGTTGTCACTAAGTTCTCCAATCCATTTCTTCTCATAACATGTCCAAAAAATTTTGACTGTCTACGTCTAATTTCTCTAATCAGTTTACGTTGTTCATTTGTCTCCTGTAGTACTTGGTCATTGGTTTTTCTGTCTGTCCATGGTATTCTTTGCATTCTCCTCAGAAACCACATTTCTGCAGCCATCAGATGCTTTTCAGCTTGACTGTTCATTGTCCAAGTTTCACATCCATACAAAAGAACAGGCTCTATGTATCCCCTCAACACTCTTTTTCTCGTTTCAATTGACATCTTTTTATTGGTCAGAATGTTTTTCATCTTGCTAAAGGCTACTTTCGCCATGGCGATTCTTGTTCTAATCTCTTCAAGGCATCTCCCATCAGATGTTATAACTGTTCCAAGATAATTGTACCGATTCACTTGTTGAAGAATATTTCCATTTACTTGTATATTACTTTGAGGCACTTCTTCCTTCCTACTGACGACCATAACCTGAGTCTTTTTACAATTTAATTCTAACCCCAGCTGCTCACTGTGTACAACAACCGCATCTACTAATTGTTGCAGGTCCTGCGGATTGTCTGCAATTAATACTGTATCATCTGCATATCTAATGTTATTGATGTTTCGTCCTCCAATGCTGATTCCATTTATATCCTCTACATTTCTGAAAATATTTTCACTGTACAGGGAAAAAAGATCTGGAGACATTACACATCCCTGCCTAACACCTCTCTTAATTGGCTGATACTGTCCCACTTCATTATCAATCCTTATTGCAGCTTGTTGTTTCCAATATATGTTTTTTATACGTCTAATGTCTTTCCCATCAATTTGTAGATCTGATAGCATATCCACCATGCTGACATGTCTAACGCTATCAAAAGCCTTTGTATAGTCGATAAAGCAAAGATGTATATCCTTGTTTACTTCTATAGCACGTTCAATAACTGTTCGCAGCATATACACAGCATTTACTGTACCCTTTCCTTCTACAAACCCGCATTGTTCTTCCCCTATTTCAGGTTGTATCTTCTTCCTCATTCTTTGCATGATAATTCTTAGCAAAATCTTTGTGATGTGACTCATTATACTAATTGTTCTGTGTTGATCACATTCCAAGGTTCCTGATTTCTTTGGGATTGCAATAAATATAGAGTTACATAAATCAGGAGGTATATCTCCAGTATCATATAATGAGTTCAGCAGTCTGGTGACTTGCTCTTGTCCAAATTCTTCTAAAGCTTTAATCATTTCTGTTGTGATGTTATCTGCACCGGGGGCCATGCCAGCTTTCATATGCTTAAGAACATTTCGAACCTCTATTTCCAAAATTGGCGGTCCTTCATTATTAAATCTAATATCATACTGTTCGTCTCTGTTATCATCATAAAGTTGTTTCACATAATCTGTCCATACCTGTAGAATCTGGTCTTTTTCTATTATGATTTTGCCATATTCAGTTTTTAGACACCCTGTTGATGTACTTGTTCTTTTATTAGTAAGTTCCTGAATTCTTTATATTCCTGAATACCAACAGAAGAGTAATATTTCATAATGATGCAACAGACAGTTTTCAAAATAATTGATCGTGAATTAAGGCATTCTTTGCGGGACATACTATAGTACGACTCTTCGCTAGCTGTTAAAGGAGAGGACGGATCGCGAATGGGAATGTCCTGAGTGCAGCTATCTTAGCTCAACTCAACTCAACTCAAACGAACCCCTACAAGTGTAGAATATTAATAAGTTAACTAGACTGGCAAACATGTCTGGGGAATAAACCCTTTCAGCTGACCTCAAATTGGACTTTTCCAAGCATGGCTTGTGGTTTCTAGGCGTTTGCATGAGGGAGTTTGTGAGGAAGTGGTACGCCGCTTGCCTTGCGTTTACGCCCATTATCACGCGTTTCGAAGGTCGTGGGTTCGATTCTGAGCTACGTCGTTCGGTTCACGAGTGCAATTTTCTCGGAGACTCCCAGGGTTCGTCACTGCAATTCGTTACAATTCTCATTTATACCACATTTGAGGCCGCACACAACTTGCCATACATAAGTTGCAGGGATTAAAGAACCGTGGGTGTATCAGATGTTTATAATTCGCACAGTAACTGTGACCATGTGTTTTATCTGTTTCATCTGAAGTATTATTCATGTATTTACTTCATATGACTGCATGCAGTATACGCCTGACGATGCAGCGAAATATGCCAGGCAATAAATCATACAACATGCTGTTTGTGGCTTCCGCGCTTAACTACAAGGATTAACGGATTAAGTGACATGGAATGGTTAATCGTCTTCAGCGACTGATATATCACCTTGGTATAATGCAGCATGTGTTATAATACAGCATGTATGCGACCATATTAACACATTTTACGTCATAAGTGTAACATACCCCTACTTCCCATTTCCGTCTTGCATGTTTGTTTGCTCCAATATGTTAAGTTGGTTACGTGAAGAGCTATTAGGAAGAGATGAAGTTACAGTTCAAAGTAAAATAAAATGAGTACACGTGACAGCTGTTTGTGACAGAAGTCTTGAGACTATCCAAATCCTATAAATAATCGCGAGTGCGATTGAAAAGTATCCGAGAAGCAGAATTAGAGATGAGTTTCATAAACAGAAAAACTTATATAACCAGAACTGAGAGCATTCACGCCGTGTTGAAGCAGAATGTCTGGAAGTGGCACTGTTCGCGATAGAAGAAAATCCTCGCCTTTTCATGTCGGACGGGAACTTCACTAAGTTGAAAAATTGAAATCAATATCAAAACCGCGAACGTAGTCAGAAATATACCAGAAGGTTAAGCAGTAGCGCTTAGAAGTCGAGAGGTCTTTATTCGGGGTCGATATTTCAACATCTGCCTCATATGATAACGTGTACTGTTTTTGCTTTAACTCGAGCGTAGGCCACTATTACTAAAAGTTGCTACTACCGGTGATTTTACGTGAGGGGTAGCTTTAGGGGGACACTGTTATCATACTTATAATTTACTCCCCCAATCCAAGAACGAGAAGTCAACATGTAGGTCCAACTGACCAGCGTGTCGAATTAACCTCCACCTACTACGTCACGGTCAGAAGTTTAAGCAGGGGGCTGAGTGGTCTCGAGGTATGGTGTCCACCTCGAGTGCTGGAGGTCCCGGATTAAAGCCCCGGTGAGAACCGGGAGTTTTTCACGTGGACTTCTAGTAACAAAATGTACCCTGGTGTCGGGGTAGTGAGATCGGACACCCGTATGTATTATTGCGCACGTAAAAAAAAAAAACATAAGCGCACGTAATGGCGCTGCCCCGGGCAAAATTTCGAGTTAAAATTTACCCAAAGTATTTCAGGATCTCGCTGGTGCTACGGAGTTCGTGCACTGAGCTGAGTGTCTCCCGATTCAGGATTGAGTTAGGAGTAGAACGGAGCACTTATGGGGTACATCCGTGTGCCATGATGTTAATCCGTCGGCTAAACTAAACTAAACAGAAGTTTATGCGACTGTCACCTCTCAGCCACGCCGACCTCCGTAACTTGTCATGATAAGTTTATTTCGCGTTATCCTGGTACAATTTTAATCACCGTGTAGCTTGTCCTTTGCAGAACGTGGCTCTCAACACTGCCCGCCGAGAAGACTCTGGATCTGTTGTCAGTTCCTCTGTATTGTCATGTCCCAGGTATCTGCCATATAATTCTAAACATAAATTGGGGCCACTAAGACAGTTCATAAATAAACACACCCGTATTATTTGGGGCTCATAGAAGTATGGGTAGAAATTAGAGACTAGAGGACGCACTAGTTAGAATTAGTTGCAAAACAGGAGGTCTCAGTCAACCCCAGCATTTGTTCGTTGTTTGTGAGTTCTTGGCAAGTTTACGTTCAGTGGTTTGCCATTGCTTTCTGAACGACAGGTATTATCATTTTATATTTTTTTAAAGCAAATGGATTTGCTGCCAAATCGCCCGCAGTTGTGCTTCGTACGCGGTATGTGGGATTATGAACTGCGTCTGTAACCCCTACGTCACATAGCCTGACGCATTAGACAACATATGAATTAAAAACTATAGTTACAGACCGGGATTCGAACTTGTCACCTTCAAATAACGGTAGTGTGTTTGTATGTTTGTTACTTGACCTATGCTAGTTTAATATAAAATTCTGAGACCGGTCTCCAAAGCGAAGATGTTACGGACGCGATTCGCAATCCCATATACCCGGGTTCGAAACACAGCAGTGCTGATTTTTTTGGCAAAAGGTATAGGTACCGGTCGTCCAGAAAGCAATGGCAAACTACTGAACGTAAAACTTGTCAAGGAATCACTAACAGCCAAAATGCTGGGATTGACTGCTACGTCCTGTGAAGGACATGCAACTAAATTTAAAATGGTGCTCTTTCAATGGTTAGATACGAATTTTGTCCATATTCCGTAGTTGTGGGTTCATGTGCATGATAGACCTGGCTAATGACGGAATCTTTCCAGGGGTGTCTAGTTGGTCAAGCGTTAAAGTAGACTTGTTCCAGCAGCAAGGTTCTGTCGTCATTTGGAGGCGACAGATTTGAATCCCGGTCAGTAACTATGCCTTTGAATGTTTATGTTGTCTTGTGCGTCCTTTAGTCTAAATTTCTTACCACTACTTCTATGAGCGCCAATCAATACGCGTGTATTTATTTATGAATTGTCGTAACATTGAATGACCCCCAGCACAATACGAGAGGTAGATCTACCAGGAAAGATGCCTACCTTATCACGGCGAAAGAATTCTGTCGTCACATTTAAGTCTTCGACGCCAATACTAGAGTTATAGACATACAACAACTGTTAGCATAATGATAAACACCTCTTCACATAATAAAGACAAATTGTAACAGTATACACTGTTCAGACAAAGTGTAAATAATATAATAGTGAGACATACATCCATACTAGGTAACGACATGTTTTATAACAGACACATAACGGAACAAGCGCCACGTGACTTCAGTGATGTGACAAGACTTTATTCAAAATTTAACCAATAAACTTTAATTAATATTGTCAGCTGAAAGATTGGAAAAAAGAGAAAGAGAACGGTTAAAAACTCCACACTGAATCACTGAAGTGACGAGACTTTATTCAAAATTTAACCAAGAAACTTTAATTCAAATTGTCAACCGAAAGATTAAAAACAAAGATGTTAGAATGCATGAGAAGAGACTGTGAAAGTCAATAAAGATAATTTGTCCTACACCTAATAATTCAGTCTCGTGAACAACATCACTGGGAGTGTTTGAGAGTGAATGTTAGCAGCTGACAATGTGTAAATGTTGTGAACTCAACAGAACTGGATAAACACCAGGTAGTCCTTTCTTTCTTGGTACGCGGAATACCACAGGACAGATATAACTGACTTTCTTACTGTCTCTGAATCACTCTTTCACATAGCAACTGAAAATGACAAGAATTACATCTCTTGGTAACACACGGGATGATCTTTTTTTTTTTCATACTAGTCGAAGCATACAGTAGACACCATCAAGGTCTTAGATAAGAGACCGTTTACTTATTCCGATCTGAAACTAAGAACACCGTCTTCCTTAGGATTCCTAAAATAGATCCCGAGTTGTGATAAGAGTGCATCTTCCTCTCAGAACCAGTCCTCCTAGTACAGTGGTTCTCAATCGGTGGGGAATTCGCCCTAGGGGGACATTTTAGGGTTTCGAGAGGGGAGGGGGGATTAAGATTATTTCAAGATCGCGTTAATACAAAAACTGATTACTTAATATTATTTTGTTTCTCTCCGTACTTTCCGGTTCTGTATTTCTTTCCCTTCTTAACTTTATTTTATAACATAAGTAGACCCGCAAATCACGTTTTATGTAGACGTCTAGACTTGTTCTTGTATGTGTTATTAAATTTAGCTTCCATTTCTACGTATAATGTGTAGGGGGGGGGGATTATAGGGAGAAAATACGAAAGGGGAGGAATGACGTTCTGAACATATTGTGAAGGGGGGAATGGGCCAAAAAAGGTTGAGAACCACTGTCCTAGTATAATACAAGTATATAAGAAACAAGGACAGAAACCAATGAGGAAAACTAGACGGACAGCTCCGGATCATGGCATGCCACATGATGATGAGAAGATAAATTGTACTACACTCTCTTAGAAAGGAGTCACTCGATTTATATTCGACAAAGGAGTTAGATTACAAGAGGAATTTCTAAGATAGTACACCTTTTACAAGCTACAAGATCCGAAAGAATCCAGAAAAATTAATGGAACAGAAGACTGGAAGATCTCTAGCAATATTCCTAACAAGCCTAACTAACGGTTGACCTATTAAGTATAAAGGCATAAACGACATGACAAATCTGTCATTTCTTCTTCGTTTCAACGGAAAGGAATTTCAGTCGGTTCGACCGCCTTTTATGATAGACTAGATTCTTACGTTACAACAAAACAGAACTCACAGTGAAACCTGTTTATCCTCCAGAGAAATTAATTCTAGGAGCTATTAGACAACATATTTTCCTCCTTCCACAGAACAGCTGAAAATGACAATGGCTGCCAGACCAGACTTCCAACTGCGAACCTGATGTCACGCATAATTAATGCGGTCCAGAGCAGTGAAAAATGATACTTCGGAAATTCCCTTTTTCTTTTTTTTTTTCTTTTTTTTTATTTGAAGATGCACAATAGTTAACTGAAGTGCACACTAGGATAGGAAAGTCAAACTTAACCTCCCCATAGCATTCTCTCATACCAATTATCGTATTAAATATATAATTATAGGTAGAGATATATGTATATACATTAATAAAGTTATAGATAATGGCATTGTAGACCCTCTAATGTAGCGGTTCAGGGGAAGTGATGCATAAACGTCATTCAGCAGACCAAAAAGTGTCTGGTAATGTGACAGTATCTTTAATGCTCTGTGCCCATTTTGGCCATACCTCTCATTCCAGGAATCATCACTTCCATCACTGCCCTCTCTAAGCCACTGTAAATTTTAATATGGCCAAAGTATTTCAAAGTATTCCTATCTCAGAAGTAAAAGATCTTATTCCTCTATACGCCAGAAGCAATTGTATTTACCAATTCACATGTAGGTGCCAGTCTACCTACATCGGCAGAACATACCGGCAGTTGAACAAAATAGTGTCTGAACACATACCTGAATGGATCTACAAGATACTACACACAGGCGATGGGAGCATAGTGGGGCCGACACACCGGAAGTTTCCCGCTTCATCAATTGCTAGGCAGATGCTGGAAAGCGGCCATGTGATGGATAGAGACAGGGCCTTTCGCGTGTTGTTTAACATACAAAATACTCGCTTGTTAAAGTTTGCAGAAGCAATAATGATAAATCTACACAAGCCAGCTTTGTGCAAACAGAAAGACATGTTAGTCGGTTTAAAATTACCATGGTAGACAATTGACATTACTGTGCGAACATGTGTATATTTCAGCTTGAAGGATTTATCTAGTTATTTTACTTTAAGTTGTGTGAATTCTGTAGTGTGTATCTGACGAGATGCAGCTAAATATGCCAGGCAATAAATCGTCCAATCTATTGTTTGTGTCTTCGTTATTCAAAGTATTTCAGTTTCTAAGACATGACCTGATTATGAACCAGTCCTCTACGGTGTTCAGATACGGTAGAATGCCAGTATTTTTCTTCTTCTTCGTCCACGACATTCTAGGAACATTTTGTGTAGTGTTTAAGTTCACAAGCTCCGATTTTCTTCTTTAGTGATTACGACATAGTCCTGACTCACATTCCGGTGTTGCCACAGGTAAAATCCTTGCCCCCGCAGAAGTCGGATGAGTCGGCCGGAAAGCAAAAGTCTCGCAGATCTGCTGTAAACAGGCACAACGCAATCACGTCCGAGAAAAAAAAACACTCCGGATGAACGCGGAAGTAGTAGATATCCTTTCTCTAAAAATGTTACTTTAACCGGTTTTCTGGGTTCTTGCTCTAAAAATGTTACTTTAACCGGTTTTCTGGGTTCTTGCTCTAAAAATGTTACTGTAACCAGTTTTCTGGCTCCTTGCTCTAAAAATGTTACTTTAACAGGTTTTCTGGCTTCTTGCTCTAAAAATGTTACTTTAACCGGTTAACTGGCGTTGTGCCATAGGCTTTTAGTAGTATCTGTCCTCTACATCACTGCGGCCAGTCTATATATGACGATTGTGAACAATGTCTATTGTCATTGATTAAGGAGCCAAGATATTCAGAGCTTGTGACATTTTCTATTTCTTCACTGTTAAATGAGACTTTTGGTTGATAAGCACTTTTGTCTGTGGAGATTTTGTTAATGTTCTGAAAAAGATGTTTATCTTCGCTGCGTCTTTTGACAGACAGGTTTAACGCTTAGCACTGTTTGAGACGGGGAAAGTGACATCCCGTTTATGGCCACTTATAACGTCATTTCAGGTTTGAAAAATACAGAAACAATTAACCCAACAGCTGTAACACTTAATAAGGCACAGAGAGAAAAAAGCATGTACCAAAATCTTAAATCCTTTAAGAGCTAACATTTATGAAAACGTAGGAGAGAACTGTTATTGCACGCCGTTATAAAAACACGGGAGATAATATTGTTACACACCGTAACGATTTTGTGAAAATGTTACCGTTACAAACGTTCCGACGGTACTACAGTGTTAAGAAAGGAAACTGTTAAAAGTAGTGCTTGTTTTGGAGTTAGAGACTTTAGGGAATATGATTGGGCAGCATTCAAACAGGAGACAGAAGAACAGCCGTGCCATTAGCTGTTTCCACGCTGTAAGAATTAATTAATGTCCTTATAGAACTGACACGGCTAGCCGGAAACGGTTTGGTTCAGTTAAATTTATAATCTTTTGACCAGGACATTTTTAATTTATCTGCACTTGATCAGGCCAGTGCGCAGAGGCGGTCATTCAAAATGACAAACACGAATCACCTGACCAATAAGTGTCAATAACACTGACAGACAGGCCTTAGTGGACCACAATGGGCCTTAATGACCTTAATGACTAACTTATACAGGATAAGCACATTTGAGATGGAATGTTCCGACTAGTTCAAGGTGAACTATTTTCTGATAATGTCCCGGGTATGGGAGCAATACGTCATTCTGTACAACGCGTTTGAAACACAGCCGTGAGTTATTTGACAGCAGACTCCTTGCGCTGGTTTCATACGCCTATGAGTGCCGGTCGTTCAGAAATCAATGGTAAACTACTGAACATAAACTTGCCAAGAAATCACGAACAGCCAAATAATGCTGCTGTTGACTGCTACGTCCTGTAAAGGATATGCAACTGTGCTGAATACCTCGTAGTGTTCTCTAATTCCGGGGATGGGGAAGACATGGGCACCTATAGAGGTCATCGGCAGCATGTGTCATGCCAGCTGGAGTAGGCGTTCATGTCTCTCCACAGATCTCGGCCCTTCGTGTTCCGAATCAATTCTACTAATGATATCCCTCCTATGCCACCGTCTCAGTCCATCCTGAGTCACCTCTGCCTCTTTTCCCCACCGATCTTTAAAGTGGTCACGATATTTTTCAACGCCTGTCTCTTCATGATTTGATCAAAGAACTTTGTTTGATTCCTTCTGATCAGGGGTGGGCAAACTTTTCGTGCGGAGGGCCGCATTGACAAATGTAAAGCTATTGGCGGGCCGCAAATATATATATATATATATGTATATCCATTTTGTTTACAACAACCTATCACAATAAGTAATTATTAATTATTTATAGGTTATTAAGCAGTATAAATAACTAATTATTGCAATTTTATTTTACTTATACACTTAAACATTATATTTGACAATATGGACAAAAACTTTTACTAATTGGTTAACACGATTTACAACTTGTTATTACAACAAATATTCCCTTATTATCTATCAGTGGCTTTAATTTAGACACATAGCGACTACATTGTCACTACAGTTGTTGATTTCTAATGAGATGTATGTAACTGCTTGCAATTTTTGACATATTCTTGAAATCTGGAGCAAGTTTACTTGTTGAAATTCGCATGACAGCATGCAAGTTGCAGTCCGACAATAAAGACCTATTATTAGATTTGTTGAACTTCAAGCAAGAGAATGCTTGTTCGCAAATGTATGTTGATCCAAATAATGATAAATGTTTAGCTGCTAAGATTTTCAAGTTGGGAAATGATTCTTGTGATAAAGATCCATAGAAATCCAGCAAACCATCTGTCTTGAATTTCTCTTTCATGTCATGATCAGCTTGTAAGTCAAGCAACACCAACTGTATATCCTCTGTGGCTGTATCAGCTTCTGCACTAAAAGGTGAACTGAGAATATTGAGCTATGGCTCTAATTTCTTGAAATCTTGGAATCTCCATCCAAATTCTTCAATCAATGCATCTAATTGGGCTTCGTATTTTCAGTCATTTCACCAGAAATGGTTTCTTGTTTCAGCAAAGGGAAGTGACGAAATCTTTTTTCACTTGCTTGTCTGGAGAACAGTGAGAGTATTGCCTGAAATGATTTTACATATACATACAATTCATGTGCAAACACATCATTGCCCTGAAGTTTGACGTTCAGTTCATTTAACTTTTCCATAATTTCAATGGCAAACATAAAGTCTAACTGCCACTCTTTATTGACAATGTTAGTATTAAAGTTACATGCAATGCCCTTCATGCCTAGGAACATCACTATTTCTTCTCTTAGTTCCCACACTCGCTTCAACACCTTGCCGAGACTCAGCCATCGAACATTGGTGTGGTTCAGGACATCGGAATGTTCAGTTTCCAAATCGTCAAGTAATGACTTGAACTGTCTGAGATTAAGTCCTCTGGATCTGATGAGGATGATGACACTGACAACTGGGTCAATAACATGCTTGATATTTAAAACAGTTTATACAGACTTTCTTGATGAATCACACAGTGAAGTGGTAATAATGTGTGATCTGGATATTCTGCTTTAATCTTATCACTTATCAACTGTACCAGACCTACATTTTTTTCCAATCAAAGCACGAGTTCCGTCAGTTGTAACACTTGCCATCTTGTTCCAAACCAACCCAGTTCTTTCAATACAGTTAGTAACAGCATTGAATACATCATGGCCTGTGGTTGTGTCTCTGAGTGACTCAACACTCAGTAACTCTTCAGTGAGTTTGAAAGAAGTGTTTATTCCACTTATAAATATCAATAATTGGGCAGTATCATGTACATCGGTACTCTCATCCAATGCAAGAGAGTACCACAAAAATTGTTTACTTGCATCTTGAAGTTTATGCATCAAATTGTCACTGATCTTGTCAACACGTCTGACCACAGTTCGCCTTGATAAAGTAATGTTGTCAAATCTGGTTTCTTGTTCTGGACAAATAATGTTAGCTGCATCTAGCAAACATTCCTTGATGAACTCGCCATCAGAAAATGGCTTGTTCTGTTTTACAATTCTGTGTGACAGCACAAGACTAGCTTCAGTTGCAGCATCTTTAATTGAAGACTGTTTAGTGAAAACAGTTTGCTGTTTCTCCAAATGTTTCACCAACTTAAGGCATTTCCTTTCCTTCTCTTCGGTCGTTAAATTGTATCCGAAATCGGAATGTTTTGTTTGATAATGTCTTTTCAAATTGTACTCCTTAAAGACAGCCACTGACTCACGGCACAACAAGCAAACTTATTTGCTACTAACTTTTATAAAACAGTACTTAGTTGTCCATTCATCATTAAAAACACGGCATTCATCTTCAATCTTACGTTTGTTATTGACACTCATCATAACGGTACATGAAATTTTGTAGAATTCAACAAAATAACTTAAAAACGAATTGAAATTTTTTATTTCTAAATGCCCTCGAGGGCCGCATAAAATCACATGGCGGGCCGCATGCGGCCCGCGGACCGTAGTTGCCCCCCCCCCTCCCCCCCCCCCCCCCCCCCCTACTGCTTCTGATAGATGTATACAATATTCTGCTTTTATTGGCCTCTTCCAGGTAACCTTTGTAGGTTACTCTAACAGTCCACAGAATTTGCA
>JACEFZ010008123.1:50000-90000 GCA_014155875.1 Cepaea nemoralis
TTCTTCTTCTTCTTCTTCTTCTTCTTCTTCTTCTTCTTCTTCTTCTTCTTCTTCTTCTTCTTCTTCTTCTTCTTCTTCTCCATATCTCCGTAGATTGCAGCCATATCTTGATGGACATGTTAGTAGTAAAAGCATTCTACAGTAATAATACATGTGCCAGTTCTGCAATCTGTCCAGGATTATATCCTTTTCCAGACTGTTATGCATCAAGCAACCTCGCCGTCTTTCACCTCCCCTTCCCTTGAGATCATCTCCAACCAAGAATCATGGCGAACTACAGCAGCAAACTAAACAATCCTGTCACATACCTCCGAGTACAGAGCTGCTGGTTGTATTCTACCAACAGCAGCAAACTAAACAATCCTTTCACATACCTCCGAGTACAGAGCTGCTGGTTGTATTCTGCCTACAGCAGCAAACTAAACAATCCTTTTACATACCTCCGAGTACAGAGCTGCTGGTTGTATTCTACCTACAGCAGCAAACTAAACAATCCTGCCACATACCTCCGAGTACAGAGCTGCTGGTTGTATTCTACCTACAGCAGCAAACTAAACAATCCTTTCACATACCTCCGAGTACAGAGCTGCTGGTTGTATTCTACCTACAGCAGCAAACTAAACAATCCTTTCACATACCTCCGAGTACAGAGCTGCTGGTTGTATTCTACCTACAGCAGCAAACTAAACAATCATGCCACATACCTCCGAGTACAGAGCTGCTGGTTGTATTCTACCTACAGCAGCAAACTAAACAATCATGCCACATACCTCCGAGTACAGAGCTGCTGGTTGTATTCTACCTACAGCAGCAAACTAAACAATCATGCCACATACCTCCGAGTACAGAGCTGCTGGTTGTATTCTACCTACAGCAGCAAACTAAACAATCATGCCACATACCTCCGAGTACAGAGCTGCTGGTTGTATTCTACCTACAGCAGCAAACTAAACAATCATGCCACATACCTCCGAGTACAGAGCTGCTGGTTGTATTCTGCCTACAGCAGCAAACTAAACAATCCTTTCACATACCTCCGAGTACAGACCTGCTGGTTGTATTCTACCTACAGCAGCAAACTAAACAATCCTTTCACATACCTCCAAGTACAGAGCTGCTGGTTGTATTCTACCTACAGCAGCAAACTAAACAATCATGCCACATACCTCCGAGTACAGAGCTGCTGGTTGTATTCTACCTACAGCAGCAAACTAAACAATCCTTTCACCATACCTCCGAGTACAGAGCTGCTGGTTGTATTCTACCTACAGCAGCAAACTAAACAATCATGCCACATACCTCCGAGTACAGAGCTGCTGGTTGTATTCTACCTACAGCAGCAAACTAAACAATCCTTTCACATACCTCCGAGTACAGAGCTGCTGGTTGTATTCTACCTACGTGTTTTCACGCATGTCCGCGAGAATACATGCCCCTAAGCAGGAAACTGATGTTTTTTTTTAAGGGATCGCCGTTTACCAAGGGGCCAGAGCCACCCCATGAGGTCCCCACGTAAATGTATTTGTTGTGGGCCCTTTAGTCCCACTATGTGCCTTTCGGATGATAGTGGTCCACTAAGACCCACTGCCAGTGTTAAAGGACAGTGATTTGTGTTTTCCAGTTTGGTTGACCGTCTCTGCACCCTAGCCAGATCAAGCGCAGATAAATCTACACTGTTAGCTTAGCCAAAAGTTCGCAGTTTTGTCGTCATTGGATGTGATTCGGTGATGACACTGGGCCATCCCGTTTTGTGGCCCTGAATGTACAAAATAATACACGATCGGTCTTTTCTTTTTCCTTTGGCGAAGGAGTTAATGACGCAGTTTGTAATCCCGTATACCCGCGTTCGAAACACAGCGGTGCTGGTTGTTTCGAAAAAGGTATAGGTGCCGGTCGTTCAGACAGCAGTGGCAAACTATTGAACGTTAAACCTGCCCAGAAATCACGAACAGCCAAAATGCTGGGGTTGACTGCTACGTCCTGAGAAGGACATGCAACTTAATTTTTTGTATGGGTTCCGGTCGTTCAGAAAGCAATGGCAAACTACTGAACGTAAACTTGCCAAGAGAGCACAACAGTAAAAAAATTGCTGGTGTTGACAAAAATGTCCTGTAAAGAATATGTAACTAACTTTTTCAAACCTATTTTAGCGGACAACGATCGCAGACGACAACCCCTCGTCCACCTGCCGTCATGGCATTATGAATACAACGTACTGATCATCTACATAAACTGAATGAAAGCTTCGGGTAGTTGTGTCTGATAGGATACGCTCCTCGCCTCGGGCGCATTCAGGCCACCACATTGTGTGGGCCTGAAAGCACCAAGAAATAAACGGTCAGTCTTTTCTTTTTAACGGACAACGAACTTAGACATCGAATCCCTGTCCTCCTGCAGTCATGTTATTATGAATCAATAAATCCAAAAAGTGCCTTCTCCACAGTGAAGGTTGGCTGCAATTGATCTCCAAAATTGTCTATCTCTCTCGATGACTACATTCTGTCAAACTGCTTTTCGTCCATCGCTTGATGTTATCTTCTCACTTTATCGTTGTCTACCTCTTGCTCGCTTGGCTTCAACCTTGCCCTCCAGTGTGGTTTTTATAAGAGTGTTATGTCTTTTATCGTGGCCGAAATATTTCACTTGCCACTTTTTTTTTTCTTTCCCCAACTATCTTTTCATTCCCAGTTTTTCCCATGGTATTATGAAAACAACGTGCTGATCATCTACATAAGCTGAAAGAAAGCCTCTGATATAATACTGTGTTCGCCTGAGAATCATCTACATAAGCTGAAAGACATCCTCGGATAAGATACTGTGTTCGCCTCAGAACCATCTACATAAGCTGAAAGACAGCCTCAGATAGGATTATGTGTTCGCCTCAGAATCATCTACATAAGCTGAAAGAAAGCCTCAGACAGGATTATGTGTTCGTCTCAGAATCATCTACATAAGCTGAAAGAAAGTCTCTGATAGGATTATGTGTTCGCCTCAGAATCATCTACATAAGCTGAAAGAAAGCCTCAGATAGGATTATGTGTTCGCCTCAGAATCATCTACATAAGCTGAAAGACAGCCTCGAATAGGATTATGCGTTCGCCTCAGACTCAAAAGGTACCGGGTTCGAATTAGCATAGGGCAGGGACTTTTCCCAAGAATCAAGTGTGTCTAATTAGATCACATGATCTCTCGGATAGTGAGATCGGATACATAGCCTACTCAGATAATGCCGCAACAGGGAGTTCTATATGCAAGTTCCATATGCTAAAACTCCCAGGCTCTTAGAAATCGCAAAGCGTAGGCCGTAAGTCCTCAAGCCCTGGCAACATTGTTAGGAAAGAAAACATCTTGGTAGATGGAGCCCATTGCCTTGGAAATAATCAGACCATATGAAACAAATTAGTTGCATATTCTGTTACATTACGTTGGAATCAGCCCCTGCATGTATTGGCTGTTAGTTTTAAAGAGATCATGTGCGAAATAAACAGTAGATTTGGACCACACAAAATGAATGGCGGAAAATGGAGTGTGTCACAGTTATGACTTAAAAACTTTGTTAATATGGTAGCAGACATGTTGCACTATAAAGCAATGACAACATTTCGGCGCTATATAAGCCCATGCCACATATTGGAAGTCGCTTAAGACTATTAATCATCCCGTGGCAATTAATCAATTCGACCTTCACTAGTTTGTCATTGCTTTCTGGACGACTGACGATGATGAAATGCATCCCGAAGTCAGACGCAATGATGTTTAAGGTGCATAACTGAACGAAAGAGGTACGAAGAAAAGGAAGTAACAGAAAAGTGGAAGAAACAAAGCCGTGGGTCCTTGTACTGGTTATGTTCCATTTTATATTGTTAAATGTTGCCACAGCCAAGATCTGTCTTGCTCAGCTTTGTATTTGTCAATACCTTATTCACTGTGTTTGTATGTATTTAGTATCAAATACAGAGGTGATAGAAAAACTGGGTATGACAAGAGAGTTGATGAAAGAAATAAAAACAAGAGGAATGTGAAATATTTCGGCTACGTTAAGAGACATAACACTCTTATAAAAACTATACTGGAGGGTAAGGTTGAGGACAAGAGGTAGACAACGATACAAGTGGGAAGATAACTTCAAGAGATGGTCAAACATCAGTCTGACATGATTTACAGTTAAAGCGACACTGACAGTGTTGGAGATCCATTGCAGGCAACTTTCGCGCAAAGTGCTCTGACGGCAGGATGCTAGGGGGTTCGTTCCAGACACCGGTCAGTTGGATTAAACGTTAACTTCTCGTTCTGAACGAAATGTTAACAAATTATGTGCCAAACAAAAAGTAGGTTTCCACCAAATGAAAATAAGAGACGAACAATGGAATGTGGGTGTTTGTGGCAGTTATGGCTTAAATGTTGTTAAAATGGTGGAATACTTGTTGTATTATAATATAATAGCAACATTTCGACGATATATAAACCCATGACAGATGCAGGATGTCGCTTCAGACGATTAATCATCTCATGTCACTTAATCAGTTAGACTACAGAACGAAACCTGTTACCTGAAAAATCAAGCAGGGGTTGATAGCCACGTAAAGCACAAACAATTGTTAAAACATGTTCCTTAGGCGCCATGGTGGGACATTGGCTTAAAATATAGGCTGCCAGATCAGTAGTCATGTGATCAAGTCCCAATCAACACGAGGAGTTTAGTCAATATTTTCCTCAGTTCCCAAGTCAACTCAGCCTAACACTGGTACCAGGACATGTTCTGGAAGATAAAGACGGCAGTTGTGATGTTGCCCTTATAACCCATCGAGTGCAGATCGGTCTAACGATAGCGTCAATACCATATATCCACAGTGACGGAAGGCGTGAAAAAGCAGTCTTTACTTACTTTTGTATGTGTTTTGTTATGTGCATAGTCAGTTTGTGTGGTCAGTCAGTGACCAGTGTTCGATTATGTGGTCAGTCAGTGATCAGTGTGTCAATGTGTGGTTAGTCAGTGATCAGATGTGTCATTGTGAGTTCATTTAACAATTAATGTACTACGAAGAGGTCAGTCAGTGATTTCTCTGCCTTGCCATTGTTCTTTTCCATTCATTGTCATTTTTGCTAAGCCAGTGATTAGTGTGTTACTGTGTGGTCAGTCAGTGATTAGTGTGTTACTGTGTGGTCAGTCAGTGATTAGTATGTTACTGTGTGGTCAGTCAGTGATCAGTGTGTCATGGTATTGTCAGTCAGTGATCAGTGTGTTACTGTGTGGTAAGTCAGTGATCAGTGTGTTACTGTGTGGTCAGCCAGTGATCAATATGTCATGGTGTGGTCAGTCAGTGATCAGTGTGTTACTGTGTGGTCAGTCAGTGATCAGTGTGTTACTGTGTGGTCAGCCAGTGATCAATGTGTCATGGTGTGGTCAGTCAGTGATCAGTGTGTTACTGTGTGGTCAGTTAGTGATCAGTGTGTTACTGTGTGGTCAGTCAGTGATCAGTGTGTTACTGTGTGGTCAGCCAGTGATCAATGTGTCATGGTATGGTCAGTCAGTTATCAGTGTGTTAATGTGTGGTCAGTCAGTGATCAGTGTGTTACTGTATGGTCAGTCAGCGATCAGTGTGTCCTGGTGTGGTCAGTCAGTTATCAGTGTGTCATGGTGTGGTCAGTCAGTTATCAGTGTGTCATGGTGTGGTCAGTCAACGATCAGTTTGTCATGGTGTGGTCAGTCAGTTATCAGTGTGTCATGGTGTCGTCAGTTAGTGATCAGTGTGTTATTGTGTGGTCAGTAAATGATCAGTGTGTCATGGTTTGGTCAGTCAGTGATCAGTGCGTCACTGTGTGGTCAGTCAGTGAACAGCGTGCTATTATGTGGTCAATCAGTGATCAGTGTGTTATTGTGTGATCAGTCAGTGATCAGTGCGTCACTGTGTGGTCAGTCAGTGATCAGTGTGCTATTATGTGGTCAATCAGTGATAATTGTGTCACTGTGTGGTCAGTCAGTGATCATTGTGTCACTGTGTGGTCAGTCAGTGATCAGTGTGTTATTGTGTGGTCAGACAGTGATCAGTGTATCGTTGTGTGGTCAGTCAGTGATCAGTGTGTCATTGTGTGGTCAGTCAGTAATCAGTGTGCTATTATGTGGTCAATCAGTGATAATTGTAGCAGTGTGTGGTCAGTCAGTGATCATTGTGTAAGTGTGTGGTCAGTCAGTGATCCTTGTGTCAGTGTGTGGTCAGTCAGTGATCATTGTGTCACTGTGTGGTCAGTCAGTGATCATTGTGTCAGTGTGTGGTCAGTCAGATCAGTTTGTCACTGTGTGGTCAGTCAGTGATCACTGAGTCAATGTGTGCCAGTAATCAATGTGTTATTGTGTGGTCAGACAGTGATCAGTGAGTCACTGTGTGGTCAGTCAGTGATCAGTGTGTTATTGTGTGGTCAGACAGTGATCAGTGAGTCACTGTGTGATTAGTCAGTGATCAGTGTGTTATTGTGTGGTCAGACAGTGATCAGTGAGTCACAGTGTGGTCAGTCAGTGATCAGTGTTATTGTGTGGCCAGTCAGTGATCAGTGTGCTAAACCATTGATCAGTGTTTCATTATGTGGTCAGTCAGTGATCCGTGTGTCATTGTGTGGTAAGTTAGTGGTAAATGTATCATTGTGTGGTCAGTCAGCATTCAGTATGGAATCTTCCATTTGTTATTTCTGAGGTAATGGCGACCAGCTCTGGCTCAAGCAGGCCAGGTTCGTCTCATACAATTTAATTATAAATCTACTTGCTCACTTTGTACAATAACTTCATCTACTAACTGTATGTCCCCAACGGTAATTGCTCTCATGTCTTCAAAATGTCTGAACAGATTTTCATTGTATAAGGGGAAAAAAGATCTGCAGACATTACACGTCTTTGACGCACTTTTCTCTTAATAGGCTGATATTTCCCTACATCATTATCAATCATTATGGCAGCTTGTTGTTTCCAATATACGTTTTTTACAAATCTAAGGTCTTTTCCATCAATTTGTAGATCTGCAAACACCTTCATTATGTTGACATGTCTTACTTAATCGAAAACCTTTGTGTAGTCAATAAAGCAAAGGTATAGGTCTTTGTTTACTTCTAGTGAACGTTTATTTAATGTTCTCAACAAATACACAGCGTTTACTGTAGCGTTGCCTTCCACGAAATCATATTGTTCTTCCCCTGTTGTGAGTTGTATATTCTTCCTAACACTTTGCATGATCATTCTTAGCGAAATCTTCGTGATGTGGCTCATATTACTCATTGATCATGTTTGCCACATTCCACGGCTCCTGATTCTTTGGTATTGCAATAAATATCCACGTGTCATGTCCCATGCCCGTAAGCGTGGGCGGTGATTCACAAATTTCACTCGATCAGTAATAAATATAGATTTACATTATTCAGCATCATATATTGTGTTCAGCAATATAGTGACCTGATCTATTCCACATTCTTCTAAGGCGTTGATCATTTCTGCTGTGATGTTGTCTGGACCCGGGGTTTTGCCAGTTGTCATATGGTTAAGAGCATTCTGAACTTCCATCTTCAAAACGGATGGTCCTTCATTATTATTCAGAATAGCATACTGTTCATATCTTATATCATTATAGAGGTCGTTCACATTATCTCATTATGCATTTCAAATCTGACCTTTTTCTATTATCATTTTGCATTATTTGCTGTTTAGGCAACCCGCTTATGTGTTGCACACGTTAAACATCTCTGGCAAGTAAACATTTAAAAGAACAGGACGATAATATGGCTATCCGGGCACACATTTCTCTAATGTGAACACCTACCCACAAAACATGCATTTTGTGTTTAGTCATGTTTTACGGTGGCATTTTGTGTTTCGTCAATTACCATTGTTGCACTATGTGTTTAGTCAACTTTACCTGCAGCTCATATTTTTAAGTTGATGAAACGGTGTTTTGACAACTCACTAGTTTTAACCGCTTAACACGTGATCGATTTCAATTTTAAAAGGTTTCAACAAAACATAAAATAAAAAAGCTTGAAACCATAGCTACGACGAGCTAAAAATAGAATTACCAATAACTGCCTATGGCAGAAAACCCACCATTAATCTTCAAATAATTTGATATTCTCGTCTGAATATCAATTATATCCTTTATTTTTCGAGTCACGAATCGACCGTTCCGTTTGCTGCAAATCTTAAACATAAATCCGTGTGATATGCCATGTATGTTACTTTCGATAATTATCTTAAAAGGTATTTAGAGAATTTGTAAACAAACATAATTTATAGTAACAAATGGGTGGACCGTCATCACTGGCATTGAGTGCCGTGTCTGCATTGAAGGGCGATGGTATTGGTGTCGTGTGAGACGGCGAAACATAATAGTCCAGGTTCATGGGCATGACACATGATGATGATGATGATGATGATGATGATGATGATGATGATGATGATGATGATGATGATGATGATGATGATGATGATGATGATGATGATGATGATGATGATGATGATCTCCATCATAATTAATACCATATGTTTAATAAAATAAAGATAGTTGGTACTGATGAAAAGTAACTGTGGAACTGGTATAATAACAGCTTAACATTTCTTGTAGGAGTAAAACTCTCATTACTGCCTATGGTACTTTGCGGTGTAGGACAGGGGGTCTTGAGCCTGAGGAATTAAGACCGCCTGGATAGTGCAGTCGCCGCGAACTGTGCAGGTTAGGGTTTTCTGTTTGCCGCCGACAGTAAAAAAAATCATCATCTTCCCGAGATTTCGAATCCGGGTCTCACTAATGGAAGCCCGACGTTCTTTCCACTCGATCAGACGCTCCTCGTAGCAGGGTATCCAACATATTGAGAATATAGAAAAATAATCTAAAATATTGAGAATATAGAAATGTAATCCAACATCAGAATATAGAAGAATAATGCAGCATATTTGGAATAAAGAAAAGTAATCCAACATATTCATAATATAGAAATGTAATTTGGCCTACACACGCTCCACTTGAGGACAAATTCTAGAAGCATGTCAGCAAGGTTCAGTTGGCTGCCGCTTTCTTTACATTTACACATATTGACTTGGAGGCTCCCTAGCGAAGTGATTACGTCGCCTGCCTCGCCCTCCGAAGGTGGTGAGTTCGATTCCGCGTTAAAGTTGTTCGGTTCACGAGTGCAGTTTTCTGGGAGACTCTTAGGAGTCTTCGCTTGAGTTACGGAGTTCATGATTTGTGCGACGCTTTCGGCAGACAACTCTGTGGAAAGAGACCGAGCCATATGGGATACAAACCGTCGCTGTGAACTCGCTTTTCTTGCCTTTTACATCCTTTATTTTTCAAATATTGAAATATAAAGGTGAACGAACGGAGAAGAAAGAGACGAAGAATCTCCAGCACGCTGTGGGTCCTTAATGCACTCGTAACAATTATTCTCAGACCCTGGCTTGATGTTGTCTGCCCAATGTAATGCTGCCTTTCATTTGCAAAATTCTATTCCACTGTTCCCTCCAGCATATTATATTAACGAGGAGTCTGTCCCTTGATATTCCCGAATGTCTGTAGTTGTCTGACATGTAATGATCAGTTTCTTTTGTCCCAGTGTTTATAATACCTATTTTTTATTTATATCATGCTCCGGCCTTGAAACAGCCTTCTATGACCTAGGGGCGGTGAACGTTCTTTCACACTCCCACATACCGGGTTTGATATCAAGTGCCGATTTGCAAGCAGACAGTCTTGCGTTGATTATCACAATTGTATAAGCTTCGGTAGTTTAGAGAGCAACGACGCCATTTTTTTGTAATTGTTGCGTATCCCTTACGGGACGTTGCAGTCAACACCAGCATTTTTCAGCTGTCGTTGATGTACTAGGCAAGTGTTACGTTCAGTAGTTTGCCATTGCTTTCTGAACGACCGGCTCCCATACCAGCACGTTATAACACATCGCGACACGGTCTGCAGCACAAATCGGTCGCAGCTGAGCTTCGAACGCCTGGTACCCGGCTCATGAACCGCGTTCGCAAGCCTTTATCCACGGAGCCGATAACGACACATTACTAAACATAAAACTGCATATAACATCACGAACAGCCGAAAACAAATGCAGGGGTTGATGTCCTGTAACTAAGTTTTTAAACTTACCTTGAGGGGAGGTGTAGTAGCGCAGTAAATAGCACTTGCCTGCCGGTCCATTGGTTTATAAGCGTGGGCAGTCATGTACTGCCATGTCACTTGATCACCAGAGTAGTGGATCAACTCCTTGTTCCTGTCTCGACCATGCTTCGTGGCCAAGCCATCCAGGTATTTACTCTATGTCTTCCCCTTGGTCTCCTTCCTTCGAGCTTGCCAGTTGTCACCAAGTTCTCCAAGTCATTTCTTCTCATAACATGCTCACAATTTTTTTACTGTCTACGTCTAATGTCTCTAATCGGTTTACGATCTTCATTTGTTTCTTGAATGACTTGTTCATTGGTTATTCTGCCTGTCCATGGTGTTCTTTGCATTTTCCTCAGAAACCACATTTCCACAGCCATCAGATGTTTTTCAGCTTGTGTGCTCATTGTCCACGCTTCACATCCATGCAAAAGTACAGGTTCTATGTATCACTTCAACATTCTTTTTCTCGTTTCAATTGATATCTTTTAATTGGTCAGTATGTTTTTTTCATCTTGCAAAAGGCTACCTTTGCAATGGCAATTCTGGTTCTAATCTCTTCAAGGCATCGCCCATCAGATGTTATGACTGTTCCGAGATAGCTGTACCGATTCACTTGCTTAAGAATATGACTATTGTCGTCACTCTTTTTATATACAAATATGGGACACGTATAATATAGCCAGTACGTCACAACTCGTGTTCTTCATTTGTTATCTGAACTCATGTTCTTCATTTGTTATCTGCCTTGATATTTCTGATATCGATCAATATAACTACATTTCAAAGGATGTGTTAGTACCCACTCGTTGTTTACTTCGAACTGGGGCTCTGTATGAGTTCTTGGGTAGATAATGTGTTGGTTTCCTCTTACCTTCCAAAAAACTACGAGGGTACATTGCTTCTGCCTTCGACAGCCATGTAAGAATGTCAGGATAAGTGAGTTTCCTTTTCTACTCGGCTGCAGATGAGTTCAGGTGAATCAAGAAACGACATCATAGAACTCCGGACATTCTTATGCGTGCTCCGTCGTCATCTGCAACAGTTAGCAAAAAGTCCCTGTACTGACGGTACCTGTAGCAGCCTGATTATGTGTCCGTCTGGCCTTTCCTCGGAGTCCTGAGTGTCGGGCAGATCCTCTGGTCACTCCCTGCAGCACCGTTCCCTCCAGGCCGTGATGATCTGTCTGTTCTTCTGCATTATAGACTGCATCTGTAGCCTTGCCCATTTATCCCAGTGGGTACACAATAGAAAGAGCTTGGTGGCCACGGAGATGTGGTTTCTAAGGCCAATGTAGTCAATATCTTGGAAAGTCAGTATAACTAACAACGTTTATCTGGAAAAGGCTAGTGAAAGTAGAAAGTTAGCAGCATATACTTTACAGGACGTCGCAGTCAACCTCAGCTAGCGTTGGCTGTTTGTGATTTCTTGGCAAGCTTACATTCAGTAGTTTCTGAATGACCGGTGCTGATACCATAGTATGAAAACCAGCGCAACGCGGTCTGCTTCCAAATCGCCCGCGGCTATTTTAGAGGACCGGTAATGAAAGTAGACCAGAAACAAATATAAGTAAGAACCGGAGTTTGTTGGTCAGTGAATGGAGAGAGATGCATTGGAAGACAGTGAGATGATGGGACAGACTGGTTGTAGAAGAAATAGGCGTAGACGGAGATAGATGCTTCTGGAGTGACTAGAATGGTGGTCTGGAGGAATATATTAGTGACATTGATTCAGAAAATTAGGGGCCGAGATCTGTGAATATGCAGGCACGTCATCGGCGGTTAGAAGGACACACGATCATGGTGATGATGATGATGATGATGATGATGATGATGATAATGATGATGATGATGATGATGATAATGATGATGATGGTGATGATGATGATGATGATGATGATGATGATGAGGAGGAGGAGGAGGATGATGGTGATGATGATGATGATGATGATGATGATGATGATGATGATGATGATGATGATGATGATGATGATGATGATGATGATATTCGTGTGATTATGTTTAGTTACAGTTTAAGAAGAAGAAGACGATGAAGAAGAAGACGAAGCAGCAGCAGCAGCAGCAACAGCAACAGCAGCAGCAGCAGCAGCAGAAGAAGAAGAAGAAGAAGAAGAAGAAGAAGAAGAAGAAGAAGAAGAAGAAGAAGAAGAAGAAGAAGAAGAAGAAGAAGAAGAAGAAGAAGAAGAAGAAGAAGAAGACGAAGAAGACGAAGAAGAAGAATCGATTAGATTGAGATATAGTTACGCTTATTTCTGCTATTTCGTTACTCGGAATGTCAGATTTGCTACCGGATGCGACAATCAACAGTTGAGACTATTGACACACAACATCTCAACAAAAGCCAGCAACAGATAAATTTACACTCAAACTACGAGTTGTGCTTCTCAACCGAAGTCAGCAACAGATAAATTTAGAGTCAAAATACGAGAAGTGTTTAAATGAAAATGAGATTACGCAAAGCAAAACGTGCTTGCCGAAGATCTATTCGTTGATTTGCAAATACCGATGTTTGCTGCAGTTCCACATTTCTTGGGATGAGACGCCATGGAGTTATTTAATTGGCCCAGAAACTCCCAAAGGATATTATCTCGCAGTTAAGGAAATGGAAAATTCCGGATAGCACATTGGGAAGTCCTAGAGAAAGTTAATTTAGGAAGGTTTAATGTAGAATGGAATGAGTGAACAGAAATACAAAGCTACATATAGAGGGGAGAGAGAGAGAGAGAGAGAGAGAGAGAGAGAGAGAGAGAGAGAGAGAGAGAGAGAGAGAGAGAGAGAGAGAGAGAGAGAGAGAGAATGTGTGAGTTTATACTTAGACGCTACATAAGTAATGCAAACACATAAAATAAATGATGAAAATTATAACTGTGAAACAAGTAAATAGCACGTGCTAAATGTAGACAAATGGGGTTTGATTAGTTTCTGAAAGGCAGTTTAAAATTGTGATTGTAAAACATTGAGTAAAATAAAGATTTCACTTGGTGACCTCTCTAGACTATGACAGGAGAGGGGCGAAACATATAACGGTTCTGGCCCATGTAGAAGGATGACCGTGTCATCTGCGTGCCTGGAACTCGATTTTTGCCAATTACGCGTGGATCAACAGTGTCACATGTCTCAATATTGCTGACGTTTAAAATTACTTGTTTTTGCACATATATTGAGCAGGTATGAAAGGAGAATACAGCACTGTCATAATCCAGTTTGCGACTCCAATCAATTTGATGTTTCATCGGCTTATCTGACAACTGCTTGTTGTCCATGATATAACATTTCATTTCAGTGAATCAAATGTTCCTGAAACCCTGTATTCCTCATGATTTTCATCAATATATGTGAAAACAGTTACAGGACTTACTGTAATCTATGAAACAAGTATGACGATCTTTATTGTACCATTGTCGTACAATTAATATTAGACTCTTCACTGGCTGTTGAATATGAACTCGGAGCACGTATGGGAATGTCAGGACTACTGTGATGTCGATTCTTGACTCAACTTAACTTGTCACGAAGTTAGTTTTCATATCGAGCGTATGTTAATGTTTTGTATATCCTTTACATGTAAGGATGGGAGTCTCTGTGGCGAAGTGATCAAGTCGTATGACTCGTGCTCCGAAGGTTGTGGGTTCGATTCCGGGCCGCACCCTTCGGTTTACGAGTTAAATGTTTCGGAGACTCCTGTGGGCTGTTGCTAAAAGCTACGGAGTTCGTGCTTTGTGCGTCGCTTTCCGTGCTGCGGAAAGAGACCGAGCCATATGGGATAAAACCCGGTGCAATGAAGTCGACCCTGTCGACTTTTTTATATCCTTTACTTACAGGACATCTCTGTTAACATCAGCATCTTTCAGCTGATTGTTGATTTCGTGGCAAGATTACGCTCAGTATTTTGCCATTGCTTTCTGCGCGACCGGCTCCATACTCTCATAATTCACTGGTGCGACTCGAACCGCTTCCAATTCTCGTGCGCTCACGTCAACCACGAGAGTATTCGGGGTTACGGAGAAAGCTGCTAACCCCTTGGGCAGGGAGACCGGCATTGAACATATGGCACATGCTATTTCTGTCTTGTTTGTACTCCGTGTTCTAACTTACTTTCAACTCTCTGTAACTCTGAAGCATATTTTTCTAGCATGGTGTATTTGTGAGATATTAAGATTGTTGAGAGACGCTATTTAAATGTCCTTTCTTTTTTAGATATGGTCTCCAAGTCCTGCAAGAAACAAATGAAAACCGTAAACTGATTAGAGAAATTAACGTAGACAGTCATAATTTCTTTGAACACGTTATGAGAAGAAATAAATTGGAGAACTTTGTGATAGCTGGGAAGATTGAGGGGAAAAGAACAAGGGAAAGGCAGAGAAGTAAATGCCTGGATGACTTGGTTATGGGGCATGGTCGAGAAAAGGACACAGAGCTGACCAACTACTCTGGTTATAGTGAGAGATGGCTTAACATGACTGTCTACGCTTGTCAGCATTGCACATGATGATGATGAAGTTGATCTATTTCATGCTTTGTGCCAAACAGCGCTGTTCCAGACCTACAGGGATATGACGTGATGAACTCGAGCCTTGGCTTCCTTTCGTACCTTAATGTATCCGTTGACATACTGTCACATCCTGGAGACATTCCATTCTTCAGATTTCGTATTGAACAAGGGAAGGCAGAGAAGTAAATACCTGGATGGCTTGGCCACGTGGTATGGTAGAGAAAAGAACACTGAACTGATCCACGACTCTGGTGATCGAGTGAGATGGCGAAACATGACCGCCTACGCTTATCGGCATGGCACATGATGACGATTATTATTGCTGACTGTATGTTCTGCTAGAAAGCTTCTGGTTCTTATTTTTTTTTTTGCTTTCCTGTGTTCAGTCTGATTTTTTAAAATCAAATCTTACTACATTTGTCCACAGTAATCCTTCCAAATGTATCTATATATATAAAACACAATGTATGTATTTCCGTCCGTCCTTTATGCGTTCGCGAACGGTCCATCCGATTGAGATGAAATTTTCTACACGTTTTAATTTCATTCCTGTGCAACTTACTGTCATAGTTTTTTAGTTTTTTTTTTGGCTACTTACTTACTAAAATTTAATATTTCATTTTTCATTATATATTTCTATATAGCAAGGGGACTTAACTCTAGAAAAGTTGTTTCAAGGGGCTTAACTTTTAATAACATTTCTATATACTTTATAGTCATATTGTTGCATCGCTTTCAAAGATTTATAAACTCTTTGTCTATAGTTATTTTCAGGCATATGAGTTATAATAAATAATGATATAATCTTTAAGGCATTTTCAAAGATTTCATAAAAATAATGCATAATGCATAACATTGTAACTCATCTTTTTATGCTTAAAGAAGTTATCTACAGTCATGTAGGTGATTAGAAACAGTTTTCATTAAAAATAATGGATGGTGTGTGGAAGGACATTCTTTTAAGTTACTGTGTGAATTTAATGAGACGCTCCCCGCCAGGAGATAGACAGACAGACAGACAGATAGTCGGGAACGGGAGCTTATATGACTACGTATATGAATTAAATGAGATGCTCCCCACCAGGGACTGGGTGAAGCCGGGCCGGGTCAGACAGACAGACAGACATACAGACATACAGACAGATAGTCGGGAACGGGAGCTTATATGACTACGTATATGAATTAAATGAGATGCTCCCCACCAGGGACTGGGTGAAGCCGCGCCGGGTCAGACAGACAGACAGACAGACAGTCGGGAACGGGAGCTTATATGACTACTTATATGAATTAAATGAGATGCTCCCCACCAGGGACTGGGTGAAGCCGGGGCGGGTCAGCCAGACAGACAGACAAACAAGCAGACAGACAGACTGACTGATGGATAGATAAATTCCCTCCAAGGACTGGGCGAAGCCGGGCCGGGTCAGCTAGTATAATATATATTTAGTTTCTGTTAAATTATTGGCTTGAACATGTCTTCATCGTCTCCTTGCAACTAAAGATGTTCGATTTTAATGTACGTATTCATTACAAATTGTTTCTTATCTCTCTGATGGCAACTCCTGATTTTTCTCGTGTGGTGTTTGTTCGCAAGTCTATTAATTGTATCCCGTTTGTTTTACTTGTCCCTCTATCTTATGTATCCTATTAATTGTATCCCGTTTGTTTTACTTGTCCCTCTATCTTATGTATCCTATTAATTGTATCCCGTTTGTTTTACTTGTCCCTCTATCTTATGTATCCTATTAATTGTATCCCGTTTGTTTTACTTGTCCCTCTATCTTATGTATCCTATTAATTGTATCCCGTTTGTTTTACTTGTCCCTCTATCTTATGTATCCTATTAATTGTATCCCGTTTGTTTTACTTGTCCCTCTATCTTATGTATCCTATTAATTGTATCCCGTTTGTTTTACTTGTCCCTCTATCTTATGTATCCTATTAATTGTATCCCGTTTGTTTTACTTGTCCCTCTATCTTATGTATCCTATTAATTGTATCCCGTTTGTTTTACTTGTCCCTCTATCTTATGTATCCTATTAATTGTATCCCGTTTGTTTTACTTGTCCCTCTATCTTATGTATCCTATTAATTGTATCCCGTTTGTTTTACTTGTCCCTCTATCTTATGTATCCTATTAATTGTATCCCGTTTGTTTTACTTGTCCCTCTATCTTATGTATCCTATTAATTGTATCCCGTTTGTTTTACTTGTCCCTCTATCTTATGTATCCTATTAATTGTATCCCGTTTGTTTTACTTGTCCCTCTATCTTATGTATCCTATTAATTGTATCCCGTTTGTTTTACTTGTCCCTCTATCTTATGTATCCTATTAATTGTATCCCGTTTGTTTTACTTGTCCCTCTATCTTATGTATCCTATTAATTGTATCCCGTTTGTTTTACTTGTCCCTCTATCTTATGTATCCTATTAATTGTATCCCGTTTGTTTTACTTGTCCCTCTATCTTATGTATCCTATTAATTGTATCCCGTTTGTTTTACTTGTCCCTCTATCTTATGTATCCTATTAATTGTATCCCGTTTGTTTTACTTGTCCCTCTATCTTATGTTAGCCTGCATGTTATCATTGATATATATTATATTTCTACTTCTTGTACTATTATTTTTTTTAAGGAATCATGTTGTGTGTTGATGAGGTGAGTATGTCTCTTGCGTGTGTGGCTAGCTTAACTGGTATCGTTTTGTGCTGATGTTGTGAGAGTGTATCTCGCTTGTGTAGCTCGCTAAACAGGTGTCATGTTATTTTGTGCTGAAATGGTGAGAATGTCTATCTCTTGTGTGGCTATCTCACAGGTGTCATTTTGTGATGATGAGATGAGTATTTCTCTCGCGAATGTGGCTAGCTTAGCTGGTGTCATTTTGTGTTGATAAGGTGAGAATCTCTATGGCTTATGTGGCTCTCTCAACAGGTTTCATTTTGTGCTGATGTCGTGAGAGTGTCTCTCACTTGATGGGTTATCTCAACAGGTGCCATATCTTTTTGTGCTGATGTAAGAAAGGGAGATTGTTAGACAGGCCCAATTCTTAAACCTGTGAAAATAACGTTCCTTCCTTCATTGTCCTGAACACAAAAGAATGTGACTGTACGTCAATGTTGTATTCAGGTGGTATATCATTTAGGTAAAACCGTATTCACTCGTGCTCCTCCTAGGAGTCTCCGTCATAAAGTGGTTTACGCCGGCCGCCTCGTGCGTCGAAGGTCGTAGTAGGATCGTTTCCGGGCAGTGAGCATAATGTAAATGCTAACTGAGACGTTTAGTGGGTTAAATTTTAATTTATGACCGTGAGGTAGTGGGTTCGCTCCACGCGCGGGTCAGCTGGGCGTAAATGCTGACTTCTGGATCAGAAAACAATGGCAAACGAATGTTTCATGTCCTTTGCAGTATGTTGATATCCAACCAAAGTTCACCAGTGTAGTTTTCTCAGAGACTCATGGGGGTCGTCGCTTGAGTTACGGAGTTCGTACTTAGTGCGCCTCTTTTGGCAAGGCCCCCCCCCCCCCTGAGGATAGAGATCCAGTCCTCTGGGATAAAAACCGGAAGCAATAAGGTCGATTTCTATCTTATTTTCTAATTCGTGTTCTTTTTCTGAAACAATTTCAATGAGGCTAATCCGTCTGCTGGTCACGTCTCCACGTGACGTCACACCAAGTAGATGACCGCAGTAAAGACTTGAAGAAGGGCACTTGAGGAAACGAGCCAACTGTCTTCAGAAAATATTGAGACATATTGCTAAATTCAATGTGGCAAAGCTAAGCTGTGCGCATTTCCAAACGGTGCAAATTGAAACGATGGAGGGGGGAAAAAAATCAACGAGGCTTTCCAAATTGGATATAGTTAAGTGTTGAGGATTCGGACTGTGTTCGCAGAACGGAGAAAATGTATTAAATCTGTCCAAAATGGAAATGACGTGAATACGAATGAAGTTAGGTGAAATACTTGCTGAAATGAGAACAAGGGGCGATTGACGGTAAGAAAACAGAAATACAGAACCAGTGCGACGGTGGTGTCACAATACTGGAGTGTGGGTCACGCAATGCGAACTGGGAGTTAATTAACTTGCAGACATTAATTAGGTCACGCCGTGGACGAATAAAATAAAAACAATGAAAATAGCGAGTAAAAATAGACGCACAACAATGTATTCCCGTGGTGAATTTAAATATAGACGGCACAAACAATAAGTTGGAAAATTTATTCATCACCATAATAACTATTGTTATTTTCCACTTTTGCCGTCAAGCATCGTGGGGAGAAATAGTTGATGTTCCAGCGCCCGATGGGCGGTATTTGTGTCATTCCGTGTGATTGTGGATGTCATCTACACACTAACTAATGAGTTTTGCAAACCCAGATTGGATTTGGCGTGTATTCTATAAGCAATCCTAATGTTGTCAGATATTGTCATTGGCGTTGTAGTGGGCACGGGTTCAAATTCCCGGCTCTCCTAATTCAAGCAAGCAAACTCGGTAGAGATGTCTCTTTTAGGCTGAATAAAGAAAAGTCCCTTGTTATTCAAGTGCACAGTTGGAAAAGGCTCGTAAAGAAGTAAAGATACCTGGTCTTGGTATCCCCAAGGAGTGGGAAGGACAATGTCTTTGATGTCGTCAATCCATGATCTTCTCGGACTCCTCATGTTCTCATAACAGATATTCCTTGGTGTAGCCGCCATGCTGGTAAATGGTGACACTTTAACTCGGCCAATATTTCTCAGCGGTTCAATGAGCAAGGAAAACGAGATGGGATGGTTCCACGATAGTGGGTGTAGTCTCTGAGAAGGTCATGGCTGACAAAAAGCAACTTCATATTTCTACCAGGCCTCGCGGGTGTAAGGGGAGATAAACAAGCTGACAGGTTCGCCGGTAGGCTAGTAAGGAAAGTGAACGAGCAATAGACAGTGTTGATATACTGAATTCCCTCAGAGAGGAAGGGCTATTAAATGAATGAAGTGATGACTGAAAAATTTGGAGGCTGATGGACCTGACAGGTCCTCCTCAGGACCAATTCAAGGCAATAATGAAAATTAAAGTTAGCCTGGGCCCATTAAGACACAACTGAACCTGAAAAGCAGAGAAGAGAAAATATAACCAGTCCTAGGACTAGCTCGAGAAAGAACAAAGGCAGGAGAGAATTTTTTAAAAACTCACACTTACAAATACAACGGACCTCAATTATAACCGATGCCGCAGAAGCTGGTTGAACGAGGTTGACTTTTTTATTTTATTTTTCATAAATATTGGATTGGGTTGGACTGTGAATCTGCAACGTTGACCAGACTGCAAGAGCATCAAGTCAAACAGGGCGAAGTCAAGAGCTCTGTGTAGGAGGCCAAAGAAGAATGGCAGCAAAAATACTTACCTAGTGTCATCAGCCACCAGGTACTAAGGGAGATACTGATGAGGGGATCCTGGCACTGATGGACTGTATGCTTAGATGTCCAGTGAGGATAATCTATAGGCTATCTAGGGCGTCGGCGTGGCTGATCGGTTTAACGTGTCTAAACTTTCATGTCTGAGGGCGGCGTAGTGGGTTTGTTAAACACGTCGGTCAGTTGGGCGTCAATGCTGACGTCAATGTTGGTCAAGCAATGACCAATTAATGTTATACGTCCATTGCAAGACGTTGCGATCCACCCCAGGTTTATTTACTAAGCACATTTACGTTCGGTAGTTTGCCATTGCTTTCTGAAAGACAAGTCAGCGTTTAAGTCCAACTTAATGCCGGTGTAGAGGTTGAACATTATA
This sequence comes from Cepaea nemoralis, assembly GCA_014155875.1. Classification (NCBI taxonomy): domain Eukaryota; kingdom Metazoa; phylum Mollusca; class Gastropoda; order Stylommatophora; family Helicidae; genus Cepaea; species Cepaea nemoralis. The sequence continues at coordinate 70,421 of JACEFZ010008123.1, forward strand.
CCCCGCAATTAGCGTACAGGAAATTTAATAGAGAACGTTCTTCCATGAGCGTAAACTTACCTATTAAATTATAAAGAGTCATAGCTGGGGTGATTGCAAGTTCATGGAAAGGACATGCAATGTTATCTTAACGAAGTAACTTTCAGTATACTGTATATATTTGTCTTTATTTGTTTGGTTTTGTGTTTGTGAATTACAAGACCACATGAATAGTCTAAACGAAATGTGTAGGGAACATTACATGAAAATTAGCACAAGCAAAACAGAGGTAATGACTATAACTAAAGAAGAACAAACAACAACAATTCACCTTAACGAACATCCCTTGAAACAAGTAAAGAGTTTCAAGTACCTAGGAAGTATAATATCATCAAATGGCAGATCAGAAGACGAGATCGAAAATAGATGCAATAAGGCAAACCAACTCATTGGACAAATGGCACCAATACTAAAGAACAAACATGTATCAATAACTACTAAGAAAGCACTTTACAACACAATCTTCCTACCAACTCTATGTTACCAATGCCAAACCTGGACAATGACAGAAAAAGAGAAAAGAAAAATCACAACAACAGAAATGAGATTCCTGAGAAGAATACTCAACGTATCAAGAAGAGATAAGATCAGAAATGAAGAAATCAGGACTAAAGTGGGGGTTAAAGCAGCACTAGATTTTATTAGAAAGCAGCAAGTCAAATGGTTTGGCCATGCAAGTAGGTTACCAGTCAACAGCATACCACAACAAGCAATGATGTACAGACCAGATGGAAACAGAGGAAGAGGCCGACCACGTAAACGTTGGACGGAGGGAATAGCAGAGTCCATGGGAATATCGATATATGAAGCCCATAATCGGGCACTCTCACGATGTTTATACTTCACCTCGTCACCGCAAGGTACAAGAGGAACATGATGAGATGAGATGATGAGACGAGATGATGAGATGAGATGAGATTAGATGAGATGATGAGATGATGAGATGAGATGAGAAGAGATTAGAAGAGATGAGATGATGAGATGAGATGAGATGATGAGATGAGATGATGAGATAAGATGATGAATGAGATGAGATGAGATGATGAGATAGATGAGATAAGATGATGAGATAAGATGATGAGATGATGAGATGAGAGGATGAGATGAGATGATGAGATGAGGTGATGAGATGATGAGATAATGAGATGATGGGATGAGATGATGGGATGAGATGAGGTGATGAGATGAGATGATATGATGAGGTCATGAGATGAGATGATGAGATGAGATGATGAGATAAGATGAGATGATGAGATGAGATGATGAGATGAGATGATATGATGAGGTCATGAGATGAGATGATATGATGAGGTCATGAGATGAGATGATGAGATGAGATGATGAGATAAGATGAGATGATGAGATGATGAGATGAAGATGAGATGATGAGATGAGATGAGATGATGAGATGATGAGATAAGATGAGATGATGAGATGAGATGATGAGATGATGAGATAAGATGAGATGATGAGATGAGATGATGAGATGAGATGATGAGATGATGAGATGAGATGAGAGGATGAGATGAGATGAGATGATGAGATGAGATGAGATGATGAGATGAGATGAGATGATGAGATGATGAGATAAGATGAGATGATGAGATGAGATGATGAGGTGATGAGATAAGATGAGATGATGAGATGAGATTAGATGAGATAATGAGATGAGATGAGATGATGAGATGATGAGATAAGATGAGATGATGAGATAAGATGATGAGATGATGAGATAAGATGAGATGATGAGATGATGAGATAAGATGAGATGATGAGATGAGATGATGAGATGATGAGATGATGAGATCAGATGAGATGATGAGATGAGATGATGAGATGATGAGATAAGATGAGATGATGAGATGAGATGAGATGATGAGATGAGATGATGAGATGATGAGATAAGATAAGATGATGAGATGAGATGATGAGATAAGATTATGAGATGATGAGATAAGATGAGATGATGAGATGATGAGATAAGATGAGATGATGAGATGAGATGATGAGATGAGATGAGATGATGAGATGATGAGATAAGATGAGATGATGAGATAAGATGATGAGATGATGAGATAAGATGAGATGATGAGATGATGAGATAAGATGAGATGATGAGATGAGATGATGAGATGATGAGATGAGATGATGAGATGATGAGATAAGATGAGATGATGAGATGATGAGATAAGATGAGAGGATGAGATGAGATAAGATGAGATGATGAGATGAGATGATGAGATAAGATGAGATGATGAGATGAGATGATGAGATGATGAGATAAGATGAGATGATGAGATGAGATGATGAGATGAGATGAGAGGATGAGATGAGATGAGATGATGAGATGAGATGAGATGATGAGATGAGATGATGAGATGAGATGATGAGATGAGAGGATGAGATGAGATGAGATGTGTTTGTTATTTGCGTTCGCTGGCTTTGAACTCAAGCGTAGCCCAGGCACCTACTACTACTTCTAGTGAACTGATTTTTGTGCCTGGATTAGCTTTCCTATTCCCAGTGTCCCTCGCTATCAGGCGAACCCACTCTGACTCTTGGGGTACTTGTAATTCACGTCCCAAAGTTAAGAACGAGAAGTCAACATTTTATTCAAACTAACTGGTGTAGGGGTTGAACGAGCTACCTCGACATCAGCACACACGATGTTTAAGAACAAGCGATCTTATCTATTCGGTCATGCTGACCCCGTATATTTGTCTTTACGTTCTGCCTGTACACATGAGAACGGGGCTGACAGGACACACTATATCGTGGGTTAATCAAGTGAAGTGATGTGGCCGGCTACATTCATCGCTGTCTGAGATCCTTACATCTCTGGTACCAGCGTCATAAGATCACTTTGACCCATCTACGATATACGGGTGTAAAACAATCACTTCTGATCTGATACTAGTACTCGGACAATTCTATTGGACCAGTGACAGCGCTATTCATTACGCCACGACAAGTCTCTTAGAACAATACGTTCTTAAACATCACTGCGTATAAAGAATGATCTTATTGCCGCACAGTTGACCAGCAACGTAGTCTGTAACTGCTCCGGATGAAGGCACCCGGGGAAATGCTTCGTTGTTACACTAGAAGAAGACGAAGAGGTCTGGCTTTGGAAGAAACCTTGGGGAATTGTCGAAAATATCCCAGCCAGACTTTGATTGAGAATGCAACTGTTGCGTCAGGGATATTTGCATTCTCGGTAAAGAGTTAGTGAAAAATTAATTGAAAGCCAGACAGTGAAAGCTCGATGAAAAGTCAAGAAATAATACTGTAAGGTAACGAAATGGTGTTAGAAAGGAAGAAAGAAAGCAACGATGTAATAGAAACATAGATGGATATGTTTTTTCTCCTTTGGTTCACGTCCCGGCGTCTTAATTCTTTTCGCCCAGGGCACGAAGTAATATTAACCCTTCAGTTCTAATTATCACCTTTTCTCTTAGTGCAAGTTCTTAGAAACTACAGTTTTACAACTCAGGTTAGCATGGCCGAATGGATAAGAATGTGTGTTCTTAAACATCCGGTGTGCTGATGATGCCGAGGTTCAAATGTGGGCGAGCGAAAAAAAAAACTCACCATTATTTCAAAACAATGTTTTCCCGTAGTGAATTTGAATAACGAAGACACAAACAATAGATTGCACGATTTATTGCCTGGCATATTTCGCTGCATCTCGTCAGGTACATACTGCAGAACTCACACAACTTACGTGAAATTAACTAGATAAATCCTTCAAGTTGAAATATACACAATTTCGCACAGTAATGTCGATTGTCTACCACGGTAATTTTAAGCTGACTAACATGTCTTTCTGTTTACACAATTCTGGCTTGCGTTGATAGATCATAATTGCTTCTGCAAATTTTAACAAGCGAGTATTCTGTGTTCTAAACAACACGCGAAATGCAGTCTCTCTGGACACAACATGGCGACTGGCAACAATGTGCTTGCCGATTGAAGACGCCGGGAGCTTCCGGTGTGTCGGCTCCTCGTGGCTATCATCTCCTGTGTGTTGTATCTTGTTGACCCATTGAGGTATGTGTTCTAACACCCGTTTGTTAAGCTGTCTCTCCGTTCGGCCAATGTAAACGGCCTGGCATCTACATGTGAATTGGTAAATACAATTGTTTGTGGCGTACAGAGGAACAGGCTCTTTGACTGTTGGTGTAGGAATGGGTACGGTTTTACATCTAATGACTGGAGTTGCCGCACAGAATGTTTGACCTACTGCTGTAGTAAGCCGGTCTTGTAGACGTTGCATTACGTCATCCCCTCGAAAGGTTAGCTGGATGAATACCTTGAGTTTAGGGACTGTAGTTACGTCTGCTTTGGGTTTGGGCTGTTGGCAATGGCGCTTTATAAATCCTGTGGAGTACCCATTCAGGTTTAAGACATTCTTCAGAGTTTCAAATTCCTCTGTCAGTGTGTCCTGGGTGCATATCTTTCTAGCACGGTCAAACAAGGTCCGTACTAAGCCCCGTTTGTACTGGACAGGTGTGAAGCTCTGAAAATTTAGGTATTGGCCAGTCCATGTTTCTTTGCGATACACCGATCTTTGAATTGTGCCGTCTGCTCTACGTCTCATTAGAATATCTAGGAACGGTAACGCTTCGTTGTGTTCGTGTTCCATAGATAGAGAGATGTTTTTATGCGTCTTGTTCATTGTGGCCTGAAACGATGTTGCTTGTAGCTCGTCTGTGGTGATGATTAGTATATCGTCCACATAACGCCGGTAAAAGGCCAAGTTGTTGATGTCTGAGGATCTCTTTTCTTCTAAGTGTGCCATGAAGATGTCCGCTAGAATAGGACCAAGAGGACTCCCCATGGCCACTCCGTCAATTTGGCGGTATGACTTAGTTTGAAAATTGAATAGGATGTTGGCGGTACATAGTAGTAGTAGCCTCTCCAGAATAGGTGTTGGTATGCCTAATTTTAGTTGTTTGTCTTCAATGCGTTCCCTTATTATTTTCACTGTCTCCTCTAATGGAACGTTAGTGAATAGGGAGGCTATATCCATGGATGCCATGTGTTTGTTATTTATGTCCATAGTATCCAATAATTCCACCAGTTGGAATGTATCTCTGAGTATTTTTGGATCGAAGGACTGTCGTACTGGTTTTAACATTTCGGCTAACCATCTCGCCATTCGGTGTTGTGCAGAGTTAACCATGGACAGGATAGGTCTTAGCGGGATGCCGGGCTTGTGAAGTTTGGGTAGACCGTACATCTGAGGAGTGTGCGAGCCGCGTGGTGTGAGCGTTTTTGCAGTGGCCTCACTGATGAGTCCCGCATTCACAAGTGACTGGATCTCTTTCCTCATTATAGCATCCAGGTCCTCCGACTTGTTTACTTTTTGATCTATCCTGAATTTGGATTCGTCTGACAATATTACATCCATTTTTTCTCTGGTAATCTGACATGTCCATCAGTACTGTACCGCTCCCTTTGTCAGGTTTCAGTATGACGAGGGTTTTGTTAGCCTTTAACGCTTTTAAGGCAGTAAGGTGTTCGTTGGTCAGCGGACACGTCTGTTTAGAGGGTGTTGTGCGATACTGGTGTTCTAAATCTACCAGTTTGGCCTTCAGCCACCCGACCGAATCAGCAGAGGTAGGTGATAACTTGGAGACTTGATCAAACAACATTTCAAACTGTGCTTGCGACTCAACACGATTGATGTGTTTAGGCTTTATGCATAATTTTAATCCGTATGCAAGGGCCTCTGTTTCAATGTTGTTGAGTACGTATGACGATAAGTTCCTCACATACTTCTCTGGGTTGTCTAGTACTGACGTTGTTACCTTTTCAGTGCTCAGTGATTTGTTGAGGCGAGCATTCTCTGCGATTTTCACCTTGTACACTGCTTCTGTACAGAATTTCGTGAACTTCAAGTAGCCATACAAACTCAATTCTTGGGTGACGTAGTAGGCAGAACTGTGTGTGCGCTTCAAGTTGGCCAGCTTGGACTGGGTTTCTTCTATCTGGTTTTTTTGTCAGTCGTCTCAGGTTTTTTCTTGTCGGACATATTCTGTCCGTCCTCAGAGATCTGAAATACCGGTGAGGAAATATCCCCGTCCTTAGGCATTCCTCGAGAAATCTCAATCGACAATCCTGTAGCGATATCTTACACTTCAGCTTGAGTAATCCATCTAATCGCTTCACAGTTTATACGTAGAGCAGACGGCACAATTCAAAGATTGGTGTATCGCAAAGAAACATGGACTGGCCAATACCTAAATTTTCAGAGCTTCACACCTGTCCAGTACAAACGGGGCTTAGTACGGACCTTGTTTGACCGTGCTAGAAAGATATGCACCCAGGACACACTGACAGAGGAATTTGAAACTCTGAAGAATGTCTTAAACCTGAATGGGTACTCCACAGGATTTATAAAGCGCCATTGCCAACAGCCCAAACCCAAAGCAGACGTAACTACAGTCCCTAAACTCAAGGTATTCATCCAGCTAACCTTTCGAGGGGATGACGTAATGCAACGTCTACAAGACCGGCTTACTACAGCAGTAGGTCAAACATTCTGTGCGGCAACTCCAGTCATTAGATGTAAAACCGTACCCATTCCTACACCAACAGTCAAAGAGCCTGTTCCTCTGTACGCCACAAACAATTGTATTTACCAATTCACATGTAGATGCCAGGCCGTTTACATTGGCCGAACGGAGAGACAGCTTAACAAACGGGTGTTAGAACACATACCTCAATGGGTCAACAAGATACAACACACAGGAGATGATAGCCACGAGGAGCCGACACACCGGAAGCTCCCGGCGTCTTCAATCGGCAAGCACATTGTTGCCAGTCGCCATGTTGTGTCCAGAGAGACTGCATTTCGCGTGTTGTTTAGAACACAGAATACTCGCTTGTTAAAATTTGCAGAAGCAATTATGATCTATCAACGCAAGCCAGAATTGTGTAAACAGAAAGACATGTTAGTCAGCTTAAAATTACCGTGGTAGACAATCGACATTACTGTGCGAAATTGTGTATATTTCAACTTGAAGGATTTATCTAGTTAATTTCACGTAAGTTGTGTGAGTTCTGCAGTATGTACCTGACGAGATGCAGCGAAATATGCCAGGCAATAAATCGTGCAATCTATTGTTTGTGTCTTCGTTATTCAAATTCACTACGGGAAAACATTGTTTTGAATTTCTCAAACGTCGCCTCCCATTACCAACTGTGAAGCGATTAGATGGATTACTCAAGCTGAAGTGTAAGATATCGCTACAGGATTGTCGATTGAGATTTCTCGAGGAATGCCTAAGGACGGGGATATTTCCTCACCGGTATTTCAGATCTCTGAGGACGGACAGAATATGTCCGACAAGAAAAAACCTGAGACGACTGACAAAAAACCAGATAGAAGAAACCCAGTCCAAGCTGGCCAACTTGAAGCGCACACACAGTTCTGCCTACTACGTCACCCAAGAATTGAGTTTGTATGGCTACTTGAAGTTCACGAAATTCTGTACAGAAGCAGTGTACAAGGTGAAAATCGCAGAGAATGCTCGCCTCAACAAATCACTGAGCACTGAAAAGGTAACAACGTCAGTACTAGACAACCCAGAGAAGTATGTGAGAAACTTATCGTCATACGTACTCAACAACATTGAAACAGAGGCCCTTGCATACGGATTAAAATTATGCATAAAGCCTAAACACATCAATCGTGTTGAGTCGCAAGCACAGTTTGAAATGTTGTTTGATCAAGTCTCCAAGTTATCACCTACCTCTGCTGATTCGGTCGGGTGGCTGAAGGCCAAACTGGTAGATTTAGAACACCAGTATCGCACAACACCCTCTAAACAGACGTGTCCGCTGACCAACGAACACCTTACTGCCTTAAAAGCGTTAAAGGCTAACAAAACCCTCGTCATACTGAAACCTGACAAAGGGAGCGGTACAGTACTGATGGACATGTCAGATTACCAGAGAAAAATGGATGTAATATTGTCAGACGAATCCAAATTCAGGATAGATCAAAAAGTAAACAAGTCGGAGGACCTGGATGCTATAATGAGGAAAGAGATCCAGTCACTTGTGAATGCGGGACTCATCAGTGAGGCCACTGCAAAAACGCTCACACCACGCGGCTCGCACACTCCTCAGATGTACGGTCTACCCAAACTTCACAAGCCCGGCATCCCGCTAAGACCTATCCTGTCCATGGTTAACTCTGCACAACACCGAATGGCGAGATGGTTAGCCGAAATGTTAAAACCAGTACGACAGTCCTTCGATCCAAAAATACTCAGAGATACATTCCAACTGGTGGAATTATTGGATACTATGGACATAAATAACAAACACATGGCATCCATGGATATAGCCTCCCTATTCACTAACGTTCCATTAGAGGAGACAGTGAAAATAATAAGGGAACGCATTGAAGACAAACAACTAAAATTAGGCATACCAACACCTATTCTGGAGAGGCTACTACTACTATGTACCGCCAACATCCTATTCAATTTTCAAACTAAGTCATACCGCCAAATTGACGGAGTGGCCATGGGGAGTCCTCTTGGTCCTATTCTAGCGGACATCTTCATGGCACACTTAGAAGAAAAGAGATCCTCAGACATCAACAACTTGGCCTTTTACCGGCGTTATGTGGACGATATACTAATCATCACCACAGACGAGCTACAAGCAACATCGTTTCAGGCCACAATGAACAAGACGCATAAAAACATCTCTCTATCTATGGAACACGAACACAACGAAGCGTTACCGTTCCTAGATATTCTAATGAGACGTAGAGCAGACGGCACAATTCAAAGATCGGTGTATCGCAAAGAAACATGGACTGGCCAATACCTAAATTTTCAGAGCTTCACACCTGTCCAGTACAAACGGGGCTTAGTACGGACCTTGTTTGACCGTGCTAGAAAGATATGCACCCAGGACACACTGACAGAGGAATTTGAAACTCTGAAGAATGTCTTAAACCTGAATGGGTACTCCACAGGATTTATAAAGCGCCATTGCCAACAGCCCAAACCCAAAGCAGACGTAACTACAGTCCCTAAACTCAAGGTATTCATCCAGCTAACCTTTCGAGGGGATGACGTAATGCAACGTCTACAAGACCGGCTTACTACAGCAGTAGGTCAAACATTCTGTGCGGCAACTCCAGTCATTAGATGTAAAACCGTACCCATTCCTACACCAACAGTCAAAGAGCCTGTTCCTCTGTACGCCACAAACAATTGTATTTACCAATTCACATGTAGATGCCAGGCCGTTTACATTGGCCGAACGGAGAGACAGCTTAACAAACGGGTGTTAGAACACATACCTCAATGGGTCAACAAGATACAACACACAGGAGATGATAGCCACGAGGAGCCGACACACCGGAAGCTCCCGGCGTCTTCAATCGGCAAGCACATTGTTGCCAGTCGCCATGTTGTGTCCAGAGAGACTGCATTTCGCGTGTTGTTTAGAACACAGAATACTCGCTTGTTAAAATTTGCAGAAGCAATTATGATCTATCAACGCAAGCCAGAATTGTGTAAACAGAAAGACATGTTAGTCAGCTTAAAATTACCGTGGTAGACAATCGACATTACTGTGCGAAATTGTGTATATTTCAACTTGAAGGATTTATCTAGTTAATTTCACGTAAGTTGTGTGAGTTCTGCAGTATGTACCTGACGAGATGCAGCGAAATATGCCAGGCAATAAATCGTGCAATCTATTGTTTGTGTCTTCGTTATTCAAATTCACCATTATTTATTTATTTTTTTTTGGGGGGGGGGGGGGGTGGGGGCATGCTAATTCCGGATCTTGATTGGAAGTAATTATATAACATTGCTTAAGATCGACGTCTAATTGATGTGGAAACACAGATATCCGCACCGTGTCAACACACAGGATTACCAGAAGTGGTCTCTAGATATACTAATATGGAACAAGAAAGAGTAAAGAGCCCTTTCAGCGGAAGCCTTAGCGGAATTGTCAAGCGGTTGGGCTAATAGTGTCATGAGCGTAGTCGGACGAGGATCTCATGATTGTGTTCGTCGTTCGCTAAAAGAGGAAAAGAGTGCCTACATATTCCTCCGTGCACGCAAGCCTGCCAGGTGTGATATTCCTAACAATTCACATAGCTACGGCAAGTTCTTGCTAGGGGACTTTTTTAAAGGACTAATTTTACATACCTGAAAGCACATTGCGTGTGTGGTTATAGATCCCTATTGCTTAGACCAATCAGCAATCAGTAAGTGGTGTGGCCCGCATCACACCGTGCGCCTTTACTTCCCAATACAGATCCTGGTACCTATGTAGGTTTACTTCCCAACACATATCCTGGTACCTATGTAGGTTTTGTCGACCTGAGAACGCAGGTTCATTTGAAATACCTGCCCCGATGCGGATTAGAGCTGAGTTAAGTTGAGTTAGATTGAGTTGAGTAGGGTTGAGTTGAGTTGAGTTGAGTTGGGTTGGGTTGAGTTGAGTTGAGTTGAGTTGAGTTGAGTTGAACTGAGCTAAGAACCGACATCACTGCACTCAGGACTTTCCCAGACGCGTTCCGTCCCGTCGTTCAACAGCCAGCGAAGCGTTAAACTACTAATCGTTCCCACGGCTATCTGATTGAAAGTTCCCCTGGTCTTCTCTCTCCGTTTTTAGATTCTACCAGAGCCTCTGCCAATCCCCTCCAATCTAATCTTTTCCACATATGGGTTCTCAATCTGTTCCTTCACCGTCTCCACGTGGTCCAACAGGCGCACGACCACCTTTCCCTTGTCCATAGGTAATCTACCACCAAGAGGTGCATTCCTTGCCAGCCTATCAGCCTGTTCACTCCCGCATAGGCAAAGCAACAAATCCATACAATTCTCACAATCTGTGACCTCTGAAGCGAGGTGAGCCATTCCACACGAAACATTCCTTTCTCCACCTTATTAAGCATGCTCCTTAAGTCCGTGATGAAGACGAATGTGTGTTGCAGTGGTCTCATCTAACCGACGGAATGTCGCAGTAACTGCTTCCACGTCCATTCTCATGCTGGAGGTCGTAATCTCATATGCCTTACTTTCCTTTTTCAAGAATTGTCTATTAGCCTTCGCAATGAAACCCCAACCACTCACCACTGACCCAACAGTATAGATCACTATGTCATCTTAAAGTGTATTATGTGGATTGGAACTCATGACCATCGGCCTAGCATGCTAGCGTCTAGCCACTACGCCACCGGTCCCATCTTAATATGGAATACAGGCCACATATTTAATTTCATCAGGTCTTGTAGTCAAAATTGTGAGCAAGTCACATTCTTCCGACTACGTAATACCACATGTTTGGTAAACTAAAGATAGGAGATACTGAAGAATGGTGGAACTGGTAAAATGACAACTTAACATAAATCATAGTAGTGTCCAACATCTGCAGGAAGGAGAACAGTACCAACACCCGCTACATTTAAAGACAAACTCTATGGAGATGTAAACAGGCTTCAGTTTACCATTTCTTTCTTTGCTTTCGTTTATATTGACGTCTGGAGCTGAACGAAGAAGAAGAAGAAAAAGATAATAGAGTTGGTTAGCGAGCGATTAAGAGAAGAAAATCTGTTGCTATAAGAGGATAACATTAGTAGCCCAAGAAAAGTGCCTATTTTCACACCAAGAAGCATGCTGGGTAGTGACGCTACTAGTCTTATATGCTAGACTAATGGCCACTCGTGTGGTCAGTTATTACGTGGGCAGTCATTACTTCCTAGAAATGTCCTCGTAAGTATGTTTGTCTGGGTGGACACAAGATCAATGGATCAATACAGCCCTTGTTTCGTTGGAGGCTCGAACTCATGACCATCGGACGGAGAGTAAGCATGTTTGCCACCTCGCTACCTCGGCTTCCAAGACACATGAGACAACAGAGAAATTGGAAGTGATAACAACGGGTGTCTTACTGTGCTTTGTGAGTGGCAGTAATATGTATCTGGGAGTGTAGAAACTGAAAGGAAACGTCGTGAAGAGAGAGGGATAAGATATGGAGACTGAGAAAGAAAGATATACAGAGTCAGAGAGAGACACAGAAGAGAGACAGAGGGAGAGACACAGAGAATCAAGAGAGACACAGAGCGTCAAGAGAGAGAGAGAGGGACAGTGATAGAGAGACAGAGAGAGAGACAGAGAGAGACACAGAGACAGACAGGGGGAGTTAGAGAGAAAGACAGATAGAGATAGAGACACACACAGAGAGACAGACAGACAGACAGACAGACAGACAGACAGACAGACAGACAGACAGACAGACAGACAGACAGGCAGGCAGGCAGGCAGGCAGACAGACAGACAGACAGAGGAATGAAACCAGAAAGAACGTTGTTTTTTGGTTTCCGCCCGCTTTGAACTCAAGCGGAATCCACACACGTGCTACTACTTCAGGTGGCCTGAACTAATTTTTGCGTGTGGAATAGCTTTCCCTTTTATCAGTGCCCCTCGTCATAAGGCGAACCCACTTCGACTTGAGAGGTGTTTGTAATTTACGTCCCCAATTCAAGGATGAGAAGTCAACATATTAGTCCAACTGACCGGTGTAGGGTTTTAACCCGCTATCTCGGCATCAGCACGCCGGATGTTTAAAAGCAACCGCTCTTATCGATTCGGCCATGCTGACCACCAAAAAGGACGTGAAATAGCGAGAAGTAAAGAGAAAACAAATCATCGTTGTCAGACGTCATTCGCAACTTCGAAGCGCTATCGAGAACAAGTTACCTGATCTGTTCAAGAAACCTGATACGGGGGAGAAAATGGCACGTGACAATGACCAACACCAAAAGACATCTGACTTACAAGATGAGCAGCGTGGAATCCGCCAAGACCCTAAATATGACGAGAGGCGAGCTGTAGCAAAGAACCAGAACCTGCAGTCACTTCAAAGGAAGCTACCATTAGGAAGACCTACGACACACCACCTCAGACTAGAGCCAAAACAGCCAAGAAGAAGAGTGACGAGAAAGACACCAGAGTCCTAAACACAGAGTCACAGACGATCAAACTGGTTGTTAAACGTATCCAACTGGAGCAGATCAACAGATCCCGAAGCAGCTAGAACAAGAGAATCTCCATATCCGACCCCTCTAAGGGTGGAGCGGATTCTGACGTACTCTAAAATCCCTACCACTCTAGCGGTGGTGACCGCGGAGGGCAGCCAGATATCAAGCCAGGTATCGATAAAAAGAAAGTACAACAACCTAATAGATTCATTCCAAGAATCACTCAATGCTCAAGATGCCAGAGGGCTGGCCACAGCAGAACAACATGCCGCAGAAAGACATAGATCTGCCGATACTACGACGAGCACCATACATTCCATGAATGTCCGTTGGCCAAACTGGGCAAGGACTTCCGAATGTCCAACAACAACAGAAAGTGTACCAACTGCCTTAGCAGGCATGGGGCAAGATACCTGGGATGTCCGTACCTTCAAAGGCACAGCGGCGTCTTAAAGATCGCCATTATCACAAAGACACCATGCAAGGAAGCAATGCGGAGGTGCGAGACAGCCACGTGCATCTCACTAAGCTGAAAGATCTCAACTGCAGAGCCAGATTGACCAGCTAAAGAAACAAGTCAAGCTACTTCAGACACCGACGCAAACCAGCGACAGTGAGAAACTGCTGGCTGGCATGAATGAAATCCAGAAAAGCATCAAGCAAGAGGTGGAACGCATGGCACTGATAAAGAAGGAGAACGAAGAAGTCCTACAAACAATCAAGACCGAAAGAGAACTGCTAAAAACCGAAAGGGAAATACCCCAGAATCATACCAGCAGAAGCCACGCGTAAGACCGCAGAGAAGCCACAAGACGAAACCAAACCAAAGTCCAATAGGAAACCGCAAGTTAAAACCAGCAGTTTAACCAAGATGTCCAAGCAACTCAAGAAATCAGCATCCTATCCGGTAGATGGATTTAGCCTAGAGGATCTTTCCGACCTATCTGAGATTGACGAGGAAGAAGACGAAACAAAAAAGCGAAAAAGGCAGGAGGAAACTGAGGCAAGGTTTCAAGCTGTGTATAATGCAATGATAACTAGCAAACAAATCCTGAAACAGTCCGTAGAAGGACTGCATCCTAGCAAAACAGACGAGTCAGAAGCCAACAATGATAAGGAAATCGCCAGAGGAGACGGGCACAAAGGATAACTCGCCGACCAATCCCCCAGCTGACGTCATGGGCACAAACGGCTTATATAACCAGTCCGAGTTAGGACTCATCCCGAAAGAGCGCACAGATCAGAAACAGGATAAAAACCCACAAAAAACCACGGATCTAAACTCTAACCAACGCTGAAGAAGCAGGTTGAACGAGACCGAATTTGTAATTTTTGTTTCTGAATCAAGAAAGCAATGCGAGAAAACCAAGACAAGTACGAGAGATTTAAGGATCGACTCAAGTAGGCCTAGGCAGGAAGACAAAATGTTGACAAACCCTCAAGAATAACACGCCCTTGAAAGGAACGTATATCTGAGATTTACCTCTGATGTCTGACATTCAACTCTGTTCTGTGTGAGATTTACCTCGTCTCCGTTTTGTGTGATATTTTACCTTATTCTGGGTTATATTTAACTTTGCTCTATGTGACATTTAACTATGTTCTGTCCCAGATGTAACTAGATCAGTGTGATATTTAATTATATTCTGTCCGTGATGTAACCGTTCTGTATGAGATTTAACTCTGTATTCAGTGAAGTGTATTTGCTATGTGTGACATTCAACTCAATTCCGTGTGAAATTCAACTCAGTTCTGTGTGAGATTTAACTCAGTTCTGTGTGAGATTTACCTTGCTTTTTATTGGAATTAATTCGGCTCTGTCCAATATCTTAATCTGCTATATCTGAGATTTAACTCTGTTGAGAAATCGTGTTTGTGAACACTACACTGACTGATGGACAATCTGCTTGTGACAGAATAGGTAATATGTATAAACATCCGTTTAAGCGGAAATCAATGATAACCTATTATATACTCAATAGTCACATATTGACGAATGTCTTCTGGCATAATAACTCAGCAGTCATAAATTGACTAACGTCTCCAAACATAATGACTTAAAAATCACATATATTGACTACCGTCTCCAAACAGAATGACTTAACAGTCAAATATTGACTAACGTCTCATGGCAGAACAACCCGATAATCCGATGTTGACAAACGTTCCCCAACAGAATAACCCAAACACTCAGATATTGACTAACATCGGAGAAATTAACTCATCAGTCATATATCGACTGAATTTTCATTTGCGTTTTGATTTTTGGTTAAGAATCATTTTAACTGGACACAGACATCGCTTTGAGCTCTCCAGACCACACAAAGAGCCTCTCAGCACTGTGCACGAACTTCGTAGCACTTACGAGTATCCAAAACATATGCATACAAGATTCACACATGCTACATATGTTCTGTTTATGGGTAACATTTTCATTTTCAAATGTTTGCCTACACAGCGACCTAAACGACCCACTCTATTTTTGTTTTCATATTTCCAACTGCCGACGAATTATAAACGTACGCAACGTGACACAGATTTACGAATCTTTCACTCTTGTCCACAAAAGGCTAGGCATTGCATTTACTATTCCATTGTATTAATTTATAAAATGTGGCACAGTTCGTATCTAGAACTGAACCATGACTGTGCACGAGCCGGAGGTGGGCGTTGTGCCCATGAAGCCACTCCGCACATGATACTGTTTGTGTTAGCATAATTGAGCGCTGTAGTGCGTGCTTGAATTTATTGGTTCCTAAGCTTAATAAACAACCACAGCAAGTTAAAGGCATTGAAACATCACAATATTGTCATTTGCACACCGTCAAAACGACTAGATAGAAAGAGACGCAAGACAAAAGACTAACAAAAGCACAACTTAGGTAGTGGCGTTAAACAACAATAAAACAATAATAACTAAACAAATTAATCAATCAAGCAGGTACCGTCTCCACAATGAAGGTTGGCTGAAATAGACCTCCAACACTCTATGTATCTTGACCTGACTGTACATTCTGTTAGATTGCTGTTGATGTCTCTTGATGTTATCTTCCCACTTGTTTTTATAAGAGTGTTATGTCTTTTAAGGTGACCGAAATATTTCACTTGCCTCTATTTTTATTTCTTTCATCGACTCTCTTTTTATTCCCAGTATTTTCTAGAACCTCTGTATTTGATTGTTTTTGTTTCCATGAAATGAAAATATTCTTCTGTATATCCACATCTCCAGTGTCTTTATTCCACTATCTAATTGCGTGTTTATTGCCCAGGCTTCGATGCCATTTAGTAGAGTTGAATATGTTGTTGAATATGTTGTTTGTCCATCAAGAATGATGATGACCATTCATTTCATCCAGTGGGGTTGAAAGTATGGAGCCGTGAGTTCTAAGATAGCTGATATTACTGATAAGGCCTATTTTGGCTCGAAATGTTCTTTGACAATGTGGGCAAAGAATGCTTGACATTCCAGGGGGAGGATCACCTGCAGTGATTTTTCTGTCCAGCCTTTTCTTCACAGCTCTTGCAGTCATGGTTGCTTCACATGTGACTGCACCCTTGCGTAATGATGTACGCCATGAATTACGGTCTTTAGCAGCAGTCTCCCATGTGTCATGTTGAATGCCAAGGGCTTTCAGTGAGATTTTCAGAGTGTCTTTAAAGCGTTTTCTCTGGCCGCCATGGGAGCGTTTAACACAACGCACCTAGCCGTAAAAAATGCGTTTAGGGAGCCTATGATCTGACATACGAGTTAAGTGACCACAGCGAATCTGATTCTTCATTAGTAGAGTGTGATTACTGGGCATGGACGCTCTTTCTAGAACTTCAGTTCTGGGATTTTGTCTTGTCATTTAATCTTCAATAACTTCCTAAGGCGCACTGTGTGGAAGTGGTTTAATTTCTAGCGTGTCGCTGATAAACAGTCCAGGTTTCACAAGCATATAGCGGTGGAGATAATACAACTGCTTTATAGACTTTCAGCTTTGTTTGCAGGCTTATTCCATTTCTGTTCCATACAATCTTGAAGAGTCTGCTAAAGGCTGCGCTGGCCTTGGAGATTCTTGCATTCATTTCGTCATTAATTGAGGCAGCTTGTGACAAAGTGCTGGAAAGATAGGTGAAATTGTCCACAACACTTAGTCTATGACCATTCACTTTGATATTCGGCACGGTGTGATTATTCCCTGAAGCTGGCTGGTACATAACTACAGTCTTCTCCAAGTTGATATTGAGCCCAGAATTGGCACAGGCATGTGAGAAAGCTGAAACATTATGTTGCATGTCTGCTTCTGAGTTGGCATATAGAACGCAATCATCAGCAAACAGCAGCTCTCTGAAGGTGTCGCTGCTAGGTTTGGTTTTAGCTTTCAGCCGTCTGAGATTGAACAACTTTCCATCCATGCGGTAGATGATGTCTATTCCAATGTCGTTGTTCTCGAAGGCATTCTTCAGCATGGCTGAAAACATGAGGCTGAATAGTGTTGGTGCCTTGCTTCGCTCCATTGGTGACAGGAAAGGGCTCAGTCAGTTCACCATTTCCCTGTACGTTTGCCTGCATACCATCATAAAATAGCCGCACTATTTGGACACACTTTCACGGACAGCCATAATTCGCCATAATCTTCCACGGTCCTTCTCTGCTGACTGTATCAAAAGCTTTAGTACGGTCAATGAAAGTGGATAACATTTCGGAGCTCTGGTCCTAACATTTCTCTTGCAGCTGCCTTGCAGCGAAAATCATGTCAGCAGTTCGTCGTTCTTTTCTGAAGCCACATTGACTCTCAGGAAGAAGACCGTGATCAAGATGTGTAGTGAGGCGACTGAGAATAATTCTGGCGAGTATCTTCCCTGCAATTGAGAGCAAGGAGATGCCTCGGTGGTTGTCACAGGATTGGCGGTTTCCTTTACGTTTGAAAAGGTGGATAATGACGCATCCTTAAAATCTTGTGGCATGGTCTCGTTCACCTATATATTTGTAAAGACTTGGTGAAGCTGTTTTATTAGGACCGGCCCACCTGCCTTGTATATCTCTGCTGGGATAGAGTCAGGACCTGGTGCCTTACCGCCGGAAAGTTGCTGGATGGCTTCGTTTAGTTCCACTAATGGTTGGCAGGTCATCAAGTGTATCATTAGTGGGAACTTGAGGAAGGCAGTTGATGGTTTCATCATCGAAGAGAGAAGTTGCATTTAAGATGGTGCTGAAATGCTCTGCCCAGATTTGAATGATTTCTTTCTTATCGGTGACCAATGTTCCCCCATCTGCACTGAGGAGGGAACTATGCCTGGTGATGTAGGACCATAGACCGCTTTCAGTGAGTCGTAGAAGTTTTTCTTATCATGTCTGTCAGCAAAGCCTTGAATTTCATCAGCTTTGTTACTCACCCTGAGTCCCGCATGTGCCGAAGTTTCTGCTGCACTACTCTCTGAATGTTATTGAAGGCATCTTTTTTATGTTGACTTTGGGTCATTCAAATATGCCTTGAGGAGAACATGTTTCTCGGCCAGCAATTGGTTGATGTCGTCAGAATTTTCACCACACCAGTCTTTATGCTTTCGTGGGGAGGGGCGGGAGTGGAGGGGGCTGGGGGGGGGGGGGGGCTGGACCCAGGATTTCCATAGCAGTGTTGTAAATTATGTCCTTTAGGGATCTCCACTCTGCTTCCGCATCCGGTTTAGCTGCAGCATTGGGTTTGAGGCGGTCTTCCAGCATATTTTCAAACGACAGCTGCATTTTTGTGCTGTTTAGGCGGGTGACATTTATTTGTTTATTTTGCACTTTTACCCTTGAGGACGCCATGGTGGTTTGATGTGTATGTTTATTTTCGAGATAATGAGACGATGGTCGGCACCACACATAGATTTTGTTACCCAAACATCTTGTCTGTCACTCCTCCTGACGATGACATAGTCAATGAGGTGCCAGTATTTGGAGCGAGGGTGCATCCACGATGTCCTATTTCTCGTGAGAAGACGGCAAATTTTGTTGGTGATCAGGAGATTGTGTTCGGCACGGTCTGAAGGAGGAGGAGCCCATTGCTGTTACAATTTCCAACTCCGTACTTTCCAATGATGCCACACCAAGAGGCGGTGTTCTTGCCTACTCTGGCACTGAAGTCCCCAACGAGTATAAGTTTGTCTCCTTTGGGAACAGATGTTAATACGTTGTGTAGGTCTTCATAGAACTTGTTTTTAACGTCATCTTCATTGGTCATGGTTAGTGCGTAGACACTCATGATGGTTGCATGCTTCTTTCCTTTCAGCAGGGGTAACTTAATGGTCATAAGCCTGTCAGTTATAGCCTTCGGAAATTCAGCTAGTTTGCCAACCAGGGCCGAATTAATGGCAAATCCCACACCGGATTGGCGTCTTTCATAGCGTTTCCTTCCACTCCAGAAGAATGTGTTGCCTGCTCCTGCTTCACAGATTTTGCCTTCTTCTGCAAGTCGTGTCTCGTTCAAGGCTGCAATGTCGATGTTGTACCTGCCCAGCTCTCTCCCAATCAGTGCTGTTCGAC